>NGKF01000036.1:155638-169784 GCA_002162555.1 Monilinia aucupariae | reverse complement strand
AAACCAAAACCCCCAAACCCAAAACCCATCCCCCTCCCCCAAAAACAAAAACAAAAAAAATCCCCCAAAAAAGCCAAACACTCCACATAGAAATAAAAAAGATCAACCAATCAACCACTCGTGACCCCTACCAACCACTCATAACCCCTACCAACTACTCCAGTAAAAGATATATACGAGTATATACGAGTATAGAGAGAGAGAGAGATTCTTTTTCTTTTTTTCCTTTTTCCTTTTGCGGATCTTCTTCTGTTGATCAATTTGATAAGTGAGGATAGTGATTATTATTGATATGGATCTGATGGATGGACATATTTTGATTTTCTCGCCTGGGTAGAGGGTAGAGGGTAGATCTTAGGAGGGTGTGTGGAGATGAGGATGAAATTCTTTTTTTTTAGCACTGAGATGGATTTTGCATCATGGCGAATTTCAAGCACATTTGCATTTGTATTGCATCGCATTGGTGCTGATGGTATTCTCTCTCTCTCTCTTTCTCTCTCTATTTCTCTCTTTCTCTCTCTCTTTCCTCTTCTCCTCCTCTCCACCTTAACACCTTCCCATCCACCTCACATATCAAGTCGAGGTAAAAGCAGACCACTAAGCCCAGCCAAACCAGCCTCATGTCATCCACATCCATGTATACCCTACCTCTTCTTTCCCTTCAACATCGCCTCCCTCATCGCCGCCCTCGCACTCCTACTTCCCCCCAACTTCGGTCCCTTCATATACATTTCTTCTTCCGTCTTCTCCTGACCCGCCTTCTTCTTCTCCTTCGCCGCTCGTTCAGACATCTGCTGTTGCCTCTGCAACAAAGCATGCGAGCTCGCTTCTTCCCAATCTTTGCGGAATGTTTCTGCGATTGTGTCGTCATTTGCTACTCCTTCGGTTTGCTTGGAAGATGATGAGACAGGTTCGTAGATCTCGAGACGATTTTCGTGTAAGATAGCATCGACCAGAGCATCGCGCTGGATATCATCGCTTCCTCTTCTTTTGCGACCGCGCCAGGGTTTGCCATCGCGGCCTAAACGGGGTTTTGGGGGAGGGTGCGCGGATTCTTCGAGATCGATAGGTTCACCAGCCGCCTTTCTCCGCGCCAATTCCGTTCGGCGTGCGTTCCTCACTCTAGCCTCTTCTCCCAGGTCAATCTCAAGCAATTGTCCCATAGTCGTAGGGGCACGCTGGGGTTCTTTAATTTTCTGCACTGATTCATTCTTTGAACCTTCGACTGGTGGGTTTCTTGCAAATGGAGAACCAGAACTTGAAGAATTATGTCCGAGTTTCGATTCTATATATGCCATCCTATACCATTAGTCACCGCACTTACACCTAACCAGCGTGATAGGGAAGAATACTTACATATGTTTGTCAACACCACTCCCCACCACTCCCATCTGGGGCGCAAATCGTCTCATGGAAAGTCCACCTTCGGGTTGTATCTCTTCCGTATCCCTTTCTTCATATTTAACCAGCGCATCTTCATTTGCACTCACATCGAATTTGTTTCCTTCTCGATTTTGAGATTCGGCTCTAAACTCCACCCCTCCAATTTTCCTTCGTTGTTTTCGCAGGCGGAGGATTTCTGCTATGCCTATAGCTCCTTCGAATTTTGGTTCGTCGCCATCTTCTTCTTTCTTAATAGGTGCAGAATTTGAGGCGATTAGTTCATCCAAGCTCTGTTCCGTAGCTACTGGCGCTGCTTTGGGCGCGGGCGCGGATATTGACTGTTCGGCTTCATTTCTATCCTCATCATCGTTATTTCGCTGCCTATAAATCTTGCGCTTCTTAGAAGGTCTGAATAATGGTGCTGGGTCGGGATTTGGTGTTGACATCTTGGTGATTTGATCCGGTAGGTGGTTGGCGTAGTTTGGAAGTTGTTGGTTGTACTTGAAGATAACTCAAAGGAAAAGAAAGGTCTGGCAGGTCGCGATAATTAATGTTTAGAGTGGATTGAGGACCCGACTTAAGTTAACGCAGGGGTGGTGCAGCGGCTAATAATAGTATTTTACGAGTCGTCGAGTAGTTTGAGAATCAAAACCTTATTTTTAGGATTTCCAATCATAAATACAAACAAATTCCAAAAAGAAAACAAACCCAAATTCAATCAATACTACATTGAAGATGACGTCTTTTAAAAAATGAGACGTGCAACAAGAACCAAGAACCTGAGTGGATGTTGAAGTTATCAATCGTTCACTCTCGAGTATCTACAAGGACCTATGGAGTACTCGTATGTTCATCATTAAAAAAACCAAGTCCTTCTCCAAGTCTCTACCTATATCGTCCTGATCAATCCCCCTCCCCTCCAAAAATCCCCGATCAATAAACCATCATATGAATGATATGGTGCTCGAGTATTCCCACGACGTCTCCAGCCGCACCTTATCTTACGCCCTCATTCCTTCCCCGCTCTCAACTTTCAACCTCTGCACACAAATACATCAAATACCACTCACTACATCAAAGTTAACCCTTGCGCTTCCTCATCCCCTCAACCCCTCATCGATTTATTCGTATTCATATTAATAATCACGCAAAGCAGCCTCAAAGCCAACCATCTCCATCTCCAGCTCCATCTCCAACTCCAACTCCGACTTTTCAATTCCTCGCCTCGCCTCGCCTCGCCTCGCCTCCCCTTTATCCCCCCCATCTCAAGAAATCTGAAACTCATACATAGCCTTCAAAGCTCCTTCCTACCTCACAAGAATAAGATTCTAAAAAAGATCATCCCCCCCCAAAAACGCCAAGGGGTTTGTTTCTACAAGTATACTGCCAGTGAAGCAATTGACGAGAAGAATAGAAATCATACCCCCTTTCCCCCTTCGCAACAAAAGAAGGATTGAGCCAAACCATATCTATCTATTCGAGGTCGATGTATGTATCAATCAGAATATATCTATCTAACCACCTACTTTACTCAAGAGAAAAGAAAAAGGGAGAAGAGAGCTGTATTACTTTATATACACTACACTACATTACATTACTAGCACGTTACATTATATATACTCGTAATGAAGCAGCAAATTTAAATTGAAATAGAAGCTTCATCTCACACCCCTTTACTTATTCAACTGGTCATAGAATATACATAACAAAGCCGTTTATCTCTCGGCGTCACACCCTCTCATCTTTCTATTCTTCACCATCTCCAATCTCCAATCTCCACCCTTTACCACACCATCCCATCCCATCCTATCCCACAAGCTTGCACTTTTATCTTCACCTTTACCTTCTCATAAAGCATCTTGACATGAGAAATCTTCCATGGTCAAATACCACTACTGCTCAAAGCTTATATGAGTATCTAGGTATCAAAGCTTCGGTTTCGATGAGGACTTCCTCTTCCCTCTTCCCCTATCGCTTATGGGATGATATGATCTCGAAACCACTTGTTACCTATCACAAGTTTTATCCATAGGCATATGCAAAACCTTTCAAAGGAGACAGACTATTTTGATTCATTATTTAAAATAAGCTTTTCATTTAGTTATCATAAAAAATGAGGATGCCGTTGACATGTATGGAACCCTTCATAATCGTATCTATCTATCAATTTCATGCTTTCATACCAGGTATCTAGTTATCGATTTGCGTCCAATAAGACCGCTTTAGAGCTTGTTGGGAGCAGTTTGTGTAGTTGGCCATTGGTAACCAGCTGCGTCGCTGAACTTGTAGCCGTAGGAAGAGGTGAAGTCATCCAAGACGGCGGGTCCACGGGATCCTATTGTTGCGATTAGTTTCATATCAAATCAAGAGAGGGGACCATCATATAAATATTTCTTACCATATGGGTATTCCATAGGGATAATCTCCTTGTTGTCGTCAAGGTAGTGTAGGAGTGGTGTGAAAATTCTCCAGCTTGCGTCGAGTTCATCATCACGAACGAAGTTGGAATGGTCACCCTTAAGAGCGTCAAGAATGAGGGATTCGTAGGCTTCTGGGATCTTAAGATCGGAGAATCGGCGGCGATAGGTCAAGTCGAGTTCGGTAACAACAGTTTGCATGCTCAAACCTGGCAATTTGGAGTTCATCTTGATATAAACACTCTCGTTTGGTTGAATGCGCATAACAAGCTCGTTTCTTGGGATATCTTTGAAGATGCCAGATGTAACATCCTTGAATTGAATTCGGATCTCAGTCTTTTGCTCGTTAAGAGCCTTACCAGCCTTCAGGATGAATGGTACACCGTCCCATCGCTCATTCTTGATGTATGCGACCATAGCACAGAAAGTTGGGCATCTCGAATCCTTTGGTACGGTATCATCTTCCTTGTACGAAGGCTTGTTGCCATCTAAGGATTTGCCATATTGACCAATGATGACATTCTTTGGCTCGATAGCTGGGATACTGCGAAGAACTCGGACCTTTTCATCTCGAACATCCTCTGCGGAGAATGAAATTGGTCGCTCCATAGCGAGGAGGGTGAGGACTTGTAAAAGATGGT
Source organism: Monilinia aucupariae (assembly GCA_002162555.1). NCBI lineage: Eukaryota > Fungi > Ascomycota > Leotiomycetes > Helotiales > Sclerotiniaceae > Monilinia > Monilinia aucupariae. Next base: position 165,343 of record NGKF01000036.1, on the reverse strand, counting down.
TTTGCATAACATCTCTGATGATACCGAACTCGTCGAAGTAGCCTCCCCGACCCTCGGTTCCAAAAGGTTCCTTAAATGTGATTTGTACATTGTCAATATGATTGCGGTTCCATGTAGCACCAAAAAATTCGTTACCAAATCTCAAAATCAAAATGTTCTTGACCATCTCCTTTCCGAGGTAATGATCGATACGGAAGATCTCTTCTTCCTTCCAGTTTGGCTCCAATGCCTTTTGCAACTCTCGGGAACTCCCCAAATCCTTTCCAAATGGCTTCTCGACCTAAGAAGTATTAGCAAGCGCAATAAATGGGATTTGGAAAGTGGGAAACGTACAATGATTCTTGCAACGCCAGTCGCTGGGTAGGCATTTGCTTTCAGTTGCTGGGATACAGTAGTGAAGACAGATGGAGGTAAGGCCATGTAGAAGATTCTGTTGGCTTCTTTTCTTCCCTTCTCAAACTCCTCACAGTGCTTTCGTAGCTCGATAAAACCCTCTGGCTTATCATACTGGCCAGAAATATATGTACAGATGTCGCAGAACTCCTGAAGTTGCTGTTCCATATCCTTGGTTGGAGTCTTGATATATGATCTGACTCGTTTAATATATTCCTCGTGGTCCATCTTTGTTCGCGCATATCCGATGATTCTGACATCTTTTGGGAGGAATTGGTTGCGATACTATAGTGGTGTTAATCCCTGCCTCCTTGGTTGAAGGCATTTTACACCACTTACGAGACCGAAAAGAGCTGGGAACTGATATCATGTATGTTAGCAAGAGAAAGGATCGATTGTCAAGAACTTCCTTACGGTCTTCTTCTTTGCCAGATCGCCGGATGCTCCCAAAACAATGATCACAGTGTTGTCCTTCAGCTCGAGTGATCTGGAGTGGGGCACAGCAGTCAGTCATGATTCGGACCATACGGGATTGAGCCGTCAAAATGAAGGATGAAATATGAGGATATCATCACAGTTCGAGGGGGTTTAATCCGCCCCCTTGACGTGTGTATTTCGCATATATGATGAGATTTGTTGAGGGGAACTACTTCCAAGTCAAGTTGATTGACCGTCAGAAAGAAGCAACTCACCCAGCGTTACCAGACTCTTCTGGCTTGATAACAGTGTCGGCCATTGTGTAGGTATCGTTTGTGATATGTCAAATGAAGAACAAAGAGAGGTGCACGCGAGATTTCCTTGTGATGATTGAAACTTTTGAGTGAAGAAGGTTTGACAGTTGTTCGAAGGTTTGAGGAAAATGTTGGATTTGTCCGCTTTTGATGAAGACTTACCTGACCCCGCTAAGAGGATATATGACGGATGAGAGGTATTTCCGGGTAGCCTCCGAACCCAAAACAGCTTTATTGCTTATGACTGTATGACTGTATGAAAATCAAACAAGACCAAGATGATGTGAATGATTCTTTATGCAAAGAAAGAGTTGATCTTGAAATCCAAATACTGCAAACCAATTCTCTATATTTACTTCTTTCAGCAAGTCGCCTTCTGTACCATCTACTTCTACAAAGTATAAAGCTTCCAAGCTTTGTTTTGATATGAGGATAAGTAGGTACCAATAGCTCTTTTTCCAAATTCGAGAGTATCCAAGGTCCGACCGCCCCTCATTTATCACCGATCAGTTTACGAGTATGTCTTCCCTGATGTTCCTGGTGTTCGGATGAATCTGATTATAAAGCATCTTGCATTGAAGGAATATCCCCAAGTAAGTCTTACCTAAGTTCGAGTAATCATGATACTGTGGTGACTCTTGAATTGTGATATCAATGTTGATCCTACTCGTAGAAGCTGAAAGGATTCACGAACCCGAATGGCTACCTACCTACCATCTGCTGGTCGTTTGAAGCTCTAGGCTGTACTCGTAACTTGTAACTCTGAGCTCTGAACTCTGTACTCGGGGCTTTGATGTCCATGGATTCAATAATATGTCCCAGCTACTCGAGTACCTCCTCTGCCGATATTTTGCCTCGTGTGCTCTCCACTGATTATCACCATTTTTCTCAAAAGGCAAGCTCGGGAAGATCGTCTCGGGGTTTGAATTATCAAATGGGCACAGGAGGTAGGTCACCTAGTAGATGGAACATTAACTACGAAATTTACTCGTACATCTCAACCTTCCTTTGATTTGTAAAATCAGGAGCCCCTAATGAACTCGTAGTCGGAGAAGCAGAAGCAGAAGCAGAAGCAGGAGAATCAGAAGAAGGTAGAGGAGAGGAGAGGAGCTAAAGGGTCTTTGGATATCAAGCCAACCAGCCGCGTCAGCCGCACCAGCCGCCTCTCTTTAGATTTCGTCGATGACTGATGTTGCCTTGACGCAAATTCCAGTAGCAATAACAGTAGCAGTAACGCACACTCGTCTGTTCTCTTCCTTCATGCGATCGAGAATGGATGGGATGAATCGGAACTTCTTTCAAGATTCTTCCGTCGAAAAGCACCCCACTAAAGATAATTGCTCAATGCCTCGAATATCAGACATCAACAAGTCACATTCTTTCTTAGTCATCTTGACAGCCCTAGAATTTCTTCGCTAACTAAAATTCTAGGGCTTGTGGTCTGCCGCTGCATTTGGAAAAGAGAATTTACTCCCACATCACGACGCCGACAACCATAACGCCAACCGACCGAATTACTCTCAAATCCACGAGAGACTTTCGCCAAAATGCCTACCGAAGCCGGACACAGACGTGAGTTTTCTCTGATTTTTAAATGGCATTGGCTGCGGGTATATGGATCTTGGGAGGAGGAAGCAATTAGGAGAACCGCAAAGTTGTAGTTTTTCTGGGGAATAGGTCGTGCTTGAGCCAATGCGAAGGTTTTGTGCTTGAATCAATTGCTGACTTTCCTGTGTCTTTAGTCTACGTTAAGTAAGTTGACACAATCCAATCCGATCGAGGAGAATGTTCTGGACTCGAATGGCGAGACGGAGATGATAGTGGGGATTGGAAAGCGGGAGAGTAGGACCAGGCCGAAGCAGACAACACTTCGATTACGCATAGATGGAGTTGACGAGATGGAAGGGTTATATGATTATATTGGATATATACTGATATCGATGACTTCAGGGGACGCCATTTGAGCTACCAACGCGGCAAGCGCAACACCACCCCAGGCACCAGCTTGATCCAAATCGAAGGTGTCACCAACACCGAGGCTGCCAAGTACGTTTTACTGCGATATTCGATTACTTCTCTCGATTCTAACAAATTTGTAGCTTCTACTGCGGAAAGAAGGTTGCTTTCGTTTACCGTGCATCAAAGGAGGTTAGAGGATCAAAGATTAGAGTTATCTGGGGAAAGATCGCTAGACCACATGGTATGAGAGATTCATTTTTATATCTCACTGGGGTTTCAATACTGATAGGACCAAAAGGAAACTCCGGTGTTGTACGAGCACGATTCAGACAAAACCTCCCACCTAAGTCATTCGGCGCATCCGTTCGTGTCATGTTGTACCCATCATCGGTCTAAATGGATGGTTTGGAGTTGTTAGCATGGACTGGGAAGATGGTTGATGATCTGTCACAGTTCGGGCACTCGAAGGGGGCGGCAATAATGAGCACAGCCTTGCGGGTAGTATACCAATTAAGCAATTAACAACCACAATGGCCGCATGGGTATATGATCAAAAGTGCATATGGGAATCGTCGTGGAAATCTTCACTAGACGTAGGCAGGAGTTATCGATCAAAGGTTTCACAATTACATGCAGCGCGACATGGACAGATGTGCTCCTCAACCCCTTGGTCTTACCCCATGTCAATTATGCTTTCACAACGAAAATCGAAATTTGGCACCATGGTTTGCATGTGTCTTGCCGGGCTTGGGAGCATACATGTCGATTTTGGGGTTTTCTAGCCCTCTTTTTTTGATAACTGTGAAATTTTGAGAACCCCGCCCTGTATGTGGAGAAGAACTTGAATATCCCGACTGGTTCCCTCATGAGGCTGGACGTCAAAAAAGTTGCAGGTAGGTTCTACATGTGATATCGGGCCCGGCACATGGCAAATGACAGGCCGGATCCAAGCCGGACGCCGCCACTCCACTCACCGAAAGCGGTTCCGTCCCGAACAACCATACTTCATCGTGATTCCTTGGGATTTCTTAGCTGAGCCTCCTTCCTCCTCCCGGTATTCAACCAATCAATACCCTGGGACCTGGGAGGTGTACGAGGAGATTGTTGGGTGTAGATTGATGTTCGTGAGTGAGATTATGAGAGAGAGATGAGAGATTTATCCTTTTTTTTCTTCTTCCTCGGTTCGGTAGTCGGATGTAGGATGTAGGATGTAGGATGTAGGATATAGTGGGTATCTAGGTAGGTAGGTTGTCGGGGTATGTATGTATATATGTGCCTCTGGAGATCTGAAATTTACTTGATGAGATGAGATGAGATGGGATGAGATGAGATGAGATGAGATGGGATGAGATGGGATGGGATTGTTATGATGTAAGATGTGTAATGTAGCATAGAAAGTAGCATAGAAAGTAGCAAGTCAAAAGTATGATTGATTGATATTCAGCAGGCCTCTCAAGAGTCAAGTTACGTTTGTGTATCGATCGGAATGTATGTTTCATGCGGATTGGGGGGAGGGGGGTGTGAAGATTTTGGGGAAGGGGAAGGGATAGGGAATGGGAATGGGAATGGGAGTGGGAGTGGGAGTGTGGTGGTGCTATCTAAGCTAAGCTAAGCTAGGATAGGTAGGTCGGTGGGTAGGTGGGTGGGTGAGCGAGTGAAGGGGATTTGTGGTTGTGGATTTGTGGATTATAGATTTGTGGTTGGAGGGTTGGAGGTTGGAATGTTAGGTAGGGGTTGGAATGCTGGCGGGTTGGAAATATTGTATTGTACTGTATTGTACTGTACTGTATTGTATGAGAGAGAGAGTATGAGAGATGTAGTATATAGTATATAGTATATAGTACCTTTCTCTTTGGTTTACTTGAGTATTCATCTATTCTATTTGGTGAAGTGGGGGTTTTGTTTCTGGATGACGTGTGTATTTGAGTATGGATCTGGGGATTTGGGGATTTGGGTGTATTGAGTAGTATATATACGGTAGAGATATTTTTTTGAAGGGAATGGAATGGAATGGAATGGATGGATAGATAAATGTAGGAAAAGAGAGGGAAAGGGAGGGAGAAAGGGAAAGAGGGAAAGGGGGGAGAGGGAAAGAAGGAAAGAGAGAGAGGAAAAGAAAGAATAAGTTATATGTTGATTAATGTTTTTTGTTTTTGGATGTAGATGGGCGGGGTTAGATATGTATGTATATGTACATGTACATGTATGTACATATATGTACATATATGTACATGTACATATGAGTATATATATATATAAATAAATAAGTGGAGTATGATGAGTTTAATACGAGGATGTATTGTAGGGGGTAAAGAATGAATGTACAAAGTAGAGTAAATGAAGCAAGAAACGAAACGAAACGATACGAAACGATATGGGTAAGACGCAAAGAATATATATACACCCGAGAGTTCCGAATCCGAGCCAGCCGAGCGAGGGAGGCTGAATAAGATATGTACGAGTAACGAAGAGCGAAGAAAGTGAAATTATAAACAAACTTTTTTCGTTTTCTTCTTCTTTTTCTTTTTCTTTTTCTTCTTCTTTCTTTTCTGAAAAAGATAAAAAATAAAAATAAAAATAAAGTTTTCCTACGACTGCTGAGATGCGTTACCGTGGTATTGCATCGGTGGAGGCGTGCATGGGGGTCAGGTTGGCTTGACCTGACCTTACATTCTTGAAGATGGGTGGGTGGGATGAATGGCGAAGGAATGAAAGAGATGAGATGGAGGATGAAAACAGGATTTGGAGTCTGCCTGCACTCGAGCATGTATCAAAGGACACTCATATCGTGTCGTGTCGTGTTTTGGGGCCGGGGAACGGTTGGAGAAGATTTCATCCATCTGTTGATGCACATTTCCGTTGAAGTTCTTTTCCTCCACGCTGCACTGGAAGATGGAGTGCGAAGAAGACAATAACTCGATTGGGACTAGTCGTAGATCATCTTCATGGAAACCTGCTCGTACGGAGCACATCGGTGTGTTTTCCTCTTCCTTCCTCTTCTTTACGAGCCCGGCGGGATCCCTGTTGCGGGCGGAAGTGGAAGGGCCTGGTACGGTGGTGTCATATTAGCATCATCAATTGGGTTGCGCACTTTTTGCATCGGTGTATCAAGATGCTCCGCTCGTTGGAGGCTCGATATGACACGTGCTCGAGTATCATAATCACAACCATCACCATCATTGATTCTTATCCGCATCTTATTTGTTGGTGGTGCTGTGTCGGTGGTAACTGGTGACTGGTGACTGGTAACTTGGAGAGCAACTTGGAGAGCAACTTGTACAGCAACCGATAACCTGTAACCTGCAACCTGTAACTTTACTAGACTCCTCATCTAGTGTACGAACGCCCGGCAGGACACGAACTCCGTCGTCATCACCAATCTATATTTCTTGTTTGGCGGGTTGGCTGATGAATCTTGAACCTCCCTCTCCTCCAGTCACCAGTGATGGTGGCTAATAATCTTCAAAGACACTCGACAAGTATCTACTCGTATAATTCGGACTCTACTCGAGTAGCCCGCTTCCTTTTCCTTTTCCTTTTTCTTTCCCTTCCCCTCCCTTCCTTTTCCCTCCTTTTCCCTCCTCTTCTTTCTTTTCCATCATTTCCTGCTCTTTTCCCTCCTTTGCATCTTCATCCCCATTTCAACTCCTCCATCCATCACAATCTCCATCCATCGATTCCGTGCGACTAGGGACGGACGGGTACGCTTACGCCACGCCTATGCCTACTTGGAGAGAACCGGAAAGAAGGCTGTGCAAGTAAATCAACGTCAACAAAAATCTGCATTCGTCGGGTATTCAAATAATACGATACTTCCGGTGATTGGTGATTCATATCAACGAACCCATCAGTCGTTCGTCCCACCGGGACACTCTTTACATCAACGCATCTTCTCTTCTTGCTCCCTCTCTTTCTTGGTGACCGGCTTCAAACCCTTTTTGTAACATATGTCCCATCCTTCCCAGAACCTTCAACCTTCTATCAAGCAAATAATATTCCTATTGAGCTTGGTTCAAACATAGTGAGACGGATATCCAATCCTAAGATAAGGACGGAAACTCCCCCCTCCCTCCCCCCAACCACCTACTTTCTGACGTTCACGACTGCTCTCAGACCAACAGGGCCGACCTCATTTCAAAGTCCCACAAGCATCCCTACAATTTTTTTGATACGACTCCACTTCAAGGTGGTTTCACGACGATAAGGTTCAAGATATTCGAGATCTCTTGATAAAAGTCGTAAAAAGGACCCACAGCAGCGACAATCAGAGTCCACTTATCGACTTACTTTGTATACCTAGAAATATGCAAAACCAGAACCACCCACTACCCCAGCCCTCGGGCATTCAAGAGCGGCCTGCTGGCCGTCCAAGAACAAAAACCTCCTCGGGCTTCAGTTTACATTCTCATAAGAGCAGTGGCAGCGGACACAAACTTGATCTCACAGAATCACACCAAGAGAAAGAAGCAAAGAGACTTCACAGCAAAGCAGACCCATCTTTTGCGATGATGGAGGCAGAACCTTGTGAGTAGCACTCTCGCACGAGTTGAGGAGTCTTACGATTTTCATACTGACGCTATCATCACAGCCGCCGTGGCAAACGAAGTTCCAACTTCATTAGCGCCCATTCGAGCAATTCAACATAGAGATATTCAGGGAAACCCTATCGGTTCGCTCTTCTCTCCTGCTCTTTCATCGATCGTGTGCGCTGACTAACTTTCTACGCAGCGGATCCGGATCGCTCAAATCCCACAAGAAACCGATGGGAGAGACCTTTGGACACGATTAGAGCCTTTGAGGCAGCTATCGATGGAAACTACTCTTCGAGGAAATCAGTGAGGCGTGCTGGTGAGATTTCGGAAACTTCTATATTTTCAGCACTTCAGCACCTCAGCACTTCAACGCAGTAATGCTAACTTTTCTCCTCAACAGAATCCGAGGTGGGTTCAACATACAACACCAATAATCGCCGAAGCAGTTACTACGCGGGTTAGTTCATAGCGACTCTTTTTTCACTCTCCTCCCGTTGGCATTTCTTTTCTGCGCAATGATTCTGAGACGGTTCTCCATCCTGTATTTTTAAATTGGAAAATAGAGCGCTCAGACCATTGTGGACACTGGCAAATCTCCATCCTTCAACCGAGCACACGGGGTTGACAACTGTCGTACATACGCTAACAGATATACTTTATAGCAAATCAAATGAACAATGACGAGCGACCAAGATATTCTCAGAATGGTTACTATGGAGGAGGACAACAATCTTTTAGGCAAAATGGACAACCTCATGATGGACGACCAAATGGGATGACAAGGCCCGATAGCTATTATACTACCGATAACCAAGGAGGACCTGGCAATGGATATACCCCGAACAGGTCTCGATATCCTCGAACAGCATCAGAACCACATTTCAACAGTGGAGTGTACACAGCACCAGGAGGTCAGCAACATTCATATGAAACTGTGACGACAGCTTCTGGCAGCTCTGCAGACGCCGCGGGATATTCCACCGATCCCAGCAGCCTAAATAGTTCAGTAGATGGGATTCATGCACTACCACAACCACCAAAAGAGCCCATGGAGACATATGGGTTCAGTGGATTTGGAAACAATCCCCAGTATCTTCCACCTGGAAGTGGCATCAATGAGCAGATTGGAATGAGAAGACAGCCGATAGGTAACCAAAGCCAAGGCCCTATGCCGCCATCCCACGACAGCACACCACGAACCACGATGAATCTTGGTATCACGAGTGGAAATACCGTGCCTCAAAAATCGGCCAATGAAATCACCAAATCGGGTGCAAAACCTCCACCCGAGAAACGGAAGAGTTGGTTTGGAAGGAGGTTGAGCAAGAGTAAATAAGAATGCTGGTCATCTCTCAGCATCGAACCAACACAATCTAAATTTAATACTGATATCAGAGAGGATAAAGTAGGTGGTAGGACGTCGGAATTGCGTTCTAATGATATTCATGATGGGCAAATATAGGGGGGAAAGGGGGGGGGGTCAAGGATATAATGGAATACACCTGGGAGGAATTGGATTGTTATGCATTGGACGGCGTACGGGGTTGTATTTCTTTTATCCACTACGGTGAAAAAGGTTGGGTTTTGGAGCTGTGAACTCGCAGGCCTGATGTATTGCCATAATTGGCTCCTTTGCCCAGAAAGAAGAGTAGTGGAGGTGGTGGTGGTGGATTTTCTGCGGGAAGCCTTAACATATGACGATGAATCTCTATCCATCATTTAACCGATTCATGTCCTGAAATATTAATGCAATCAATTTCCCTCTGCTTGACTCCCACCATGGCGCGACTGACTTTTTCATCAATCATGATGCGCGTGCATGCCCTGTGAAAGAATCCCCTTCCAAATCCTTTTGGAAACAAAGCCCTGCGACCTCCTTCTCCACAGCTTCAGAATTCCACACGTCGCGCGCGGAACCCCGCTCACAACTCCTTCTTGGACTCCTGCGCAGCGGCTTCCATGGCTTCACTCTGATCTTCCTTCATGGCTACGATTACATATCCGACCAAGACTACGTTTGCCATGATTGCTGCGGTGGCGCCGGCGAAGGTGGAGTTTCCTGTTTGGGGGGAGGGGATCTTTATGAGGGG
>NGKF01000036.1:123861-140782 GCA_002162555.1 Monilinia aucupariae | reverse complement strand
AGGAGGTAGGAGGTAGGAGGTAGGAGGTAGGAGGTAGGAGGTAGGAGGTAGGAGGTAGAAGGTAAGTATTGGGAATGGAGGACAGGGGGTGGGTGATGGGGTGTGAAGTATAAGATGTATAGTCAAAGGGATGAGGGATGAGGGATGAGGGATGGGGGATGGATGGATGAATAGACGGAGTATAGAATATAGAATATAAAGTATACTCAAGCACAGCAATAATAAATGAATAAATAGAGAGACCGAATAAGTTCATCCCACCCAACTCAAATACGAATACAGTATACTCCAGTATTAGTATAGTATATCTACTCAAGAATCAAACTCCCCCATCATAAATCTCAAAAGTCCGAAATTCAGAAATTCAGAAATCCAAACTTGGAATTTGCAATTTGCAACTTGAAGAGTTACAGTGGAAAATAGGAGGAGGGGGGCTCGGGGTATACGATTGAGGTTGAGGTTGAGGTTGGAGTAGTTTATACTTGGGTTTTTTGATATTTTGTTTTGTTTTGTTCTGATATGGCTAACATGGCTGGCATCGCAAACTTGAAGTTCTATGGAACTTTTCTGTGCTGTGCTGTGCTGTTCTGTACTCGAACATACTACTGTATACCACTTGTATACTCTATAGCATCGTCAACACAATAATTACATACCATACCCACATCTAAGCTACATGATATAATAAGATATTACGCCACAAACCATACGGTATACTCACACCATATGGTAAATGCTTGAATCCGTATACTGTCCCTATCTACTCTACCTACCTTTACTCATTTCATCCCATCTATCCACTCATCCACCCATACCAAACAACGCAAATAAATCAAAATACTGCACAAGTTAATCAACAAAAGCCTAGATACAAGGTAAGTAGAGAGCGACTGACTCAATGCGGATACAGTGCTCGAGTATTGATAAATCGAAAACTAGATAACCAGATGATTAGGGGAAGGAAAGGGGGGGGAGGATCGACCTATCCAACGAAGAAAACAGATTCAGTAAAATTTGATTTGGGGACTTTGGGAGAGGTTGAGAATGCGAAAAATGAGAATTGAGAATTGAAAATATAATGGTTTTCTTATTAGCCACCTTGCTTTCCCTTCCTTTCCCTTTCCATTTCCATTTCTCTTTCCAGCTCCTTCGCTACTGGCTGGCTACCTTGCTATTAGATTGCATGCATGCATCCAGCAATATCAAGAAAGTTCAAGTTTCAAGTCCAGCTCTTTTGATCAACGAGTAAGGATTTTGATTTCTCATCCGGTCTCTTTGTTTATTTCCTGGGCATGCATCATCTTGTCGGATCTATTCATCCATCCATCTGTCCATCAACACATTCATTCCTTTCTTATCCATTCGTTTCTTCCTACAGCAACATACTATGATTTATCAACTCCCTCCATTCAGCCATTCATCCACCCAACAAAAAAAAAGTAAAACCATCGCAGCGTCGTGGGGAGTATCTTTCGTCCATCCATCCATCCATCCAAACTCCATCCAAAGGTAATAGAAGAAAAAAGAAAAAAAGTAATATCGAGTAACGTCGAGTAAATATATATGTCCGTATGCAGCAGCAGCAACAATAAAATAGCACAAGAATTTCCTCCTTTTCCAAGATTAATCGCAATCTCAAACTGCTTAGCCCAATCCTGACTAAAATGTATTATCTACACACGCGTCCTATCTCATCTTCCCATGTTCTGAAACCCCTACCCACTGCTCCAGGATTCAATAGGGAACTAAGCATATGCACCTGGAATGGGAACACTTGCATAAGTCTGTTCACCTGGTGCAGCATCCACATGTTCAACAACTCGTTGTGGTTGTGGTTGTTGCTGTGGTGGCGGTGGCGGAGGAGCTTGAACTTCAAATCCTCCCTGTGACATTTTCGGCGTGGCACTTTGTACCTTGATAGGAGGCGCTTGCAAAGTAAATGGTTTTACATTCGCCATCATTCCACTCTTTGCCTCGACATATCGTGTCCCAATCCCATTGCCTTCCTCTGCATCTGGTCCACTCTGATAAGCACCGGGAGGAAACCTCGGGGATTTGGCATACTGTGAGTAGGAAGGGCTCAAAGGACCGAAGCCGGGAGTGTTGGGTGCGGATTGAGTGCGGAGTTGGGCGAGGTACAAGTCGGAACGTGCACGGTCGCGGATGGCCATGGATTTGCGGAGTCGTTGTTTGGAGTAGTAACGGTAGAAGACGACGCCGTAGATGGCAATTGTGAGGGATTCGAGCACGACTTCAATTATACAGCAGACGAGGGACCATGACTAGGCGAGGGTTGTTAAAATGGATGGGGATAAATGATAGGGGGACTTGACTTACTTGCAATCGGCAGACTAGGGCATAATCTACCTTTTCTTGAAATAGTTCATGTCTTTTATTGTCAACACATGACCAGCCCCAAATATCTTTGTTACTTCCATTATTCCTTGCACCTTGAAGAATACCAGCTGCTAATGCCCACATGACCGTGCTGAAGATGAAATAGGCGACGGCAAAAAGGGTATAATAAACTGCCACCTTCTCTGCACGCCTATGTCCTCCTCTCCAATAATTGTAGAAGACGACTAGACAAAGCGCAAGTGAGACACAAGATATAGCAAGAACGACCTTTTGAGGCCAAGTCTTTGTACCATCTGCCCAAGCTGGAAGGTTGTTTCGGGGTGGGAGGGCTTTGGTTGCATTAAATATGCTGAAAGTTGTTGCGAGCATGGCGAGAACGATTAGACTACAACTGAAGTTTACACATCTTAGTAGTAGCTTGGCTATCCTGACTCTAGTCTTGACTTTCTGTTCAACTATTAGTATGAAGTCAAGAAGATTTAAACTGCAGGTTCTCATACCAAATCCTTAGCTTGCTCCTTTTCGGTCGACTCTTCATGTTTCTCCAAAACTTGCTCTTCTCTGAACGTTGGACTTAGTGGGTTCGCTATTCTTCCTGGTGTACCGGGCACCTTCAATGCGCTCTTTAATGGTGATGATGGAGTAAGTGGCATCTCAACCGGGACACCTTGAGATTGTCTTTGGCTTTCTGATATGTAGCCGAAGCCAATATCGGAAGGTTGTGATTGTGCCATGTATGCTTGTGTTTTTGAGTCTTGAGCTTGGGAGTCTGCTGTTCTTGGAGGGTCTGCAAATGGTGATCTTTGATTGTCTATTGGGGAATGTACAGCCGTCGCTTCGGCGAATCTTGGTATTCGAGGGACTTTGAGTGAGGATACAGAAGAGGCTGTCGATGAATCGCTAGAGGATCGTGGTTGTGTGAGGGGAGGTGGACGCCTCTCATTTGTTGGTGGTGCTAAACATGATGATGAGTATACTGATACAACAACGGCAATTGAAAGTCAGGCTACTAACTTGACATTGTGATAAACTTCAAAAAAGGAAAGGCTAATCGACGCAATTTGATCGAGTATATCGTGAGGTCAAAAGAGGCTTGACCAAAATACTGTGAATGGAAGTGTATGCAAGCAAAGATGTCAAGGAAGAAAAGGTTGTACAATTAGAGACCAGCTACCAAGAGGAAAAAAAAGACGAAAGAGGTCTTGAGAGGAAGAAAGATTAGGGAGGCCGTAGGGTTTTGTGTAGCGCGCGCAACAACGACGACAAAGCAAGAAACTGAGTATCAGATCCAATGCTACGTATGACTTGCTGAAGAAAGCGGGAGATGGGGAGCAACGATATGACTTGTAGACCAAAGGGAGACAAGGATCTTGGGCACCTAGTGGCCAAAAAACCGACCTAGCACTGGAGGAAAAGCATATGACTGGATGAATAATGTCTAACCTTATGGATATAGGGACGAAAATAGACGCCCGCTGATGGTGTGCATTAGAGTTGCGCTTTTCAATTCGCACCGAAGAAAGGGTGGTTCCCCCCGTAGATATATTCCGCCTAGATCGCTGGGGGCGAGACTGCGGTTTCAAGACGAGGCTGAGTGAGATGGAATATGAGCGATTTGACTCTCTTTGGGTTTACGAGTAAGCCACGAAAAGAACATCAAACATAGCAAGAAGATGGTGATGAATCGAGAAAGAAGAAGAATGAAAGACGATATAGACAGGAAATCGCAAGCCAAACTTACATTAGACTACAGTAGCGCAGATGAACCTCTCATGAGTCTCATCTGTCTTTTTTGGCGCCCATCTTTTGACCACGACACCACTGAGGGCCACTCAAGACCACTCAGGACCACTCAGGACCACTATCTGACCTGGTTGAAGTCAATAATTTGCAGAGCGGGGAATCAATTCCCATCACCATACCCGGGCTGGCCTCTTTTGGCGCCTACATGCATCGTACATATGTTGACATGTCGTGTGAAAAGGGCAGAAGCAGCATATGATTGGAGGCAGCAGATATGGATGCTTGAAGGAAGCGTATGCGAGGGGGAGTGAAAATTGCTTCACTCAGCTGTGATTCGCTCGTGATCTCCATGCCGCTTTGAGCATCCCACATGGTGTGCCGGAGAGAATCATCACCAGGTCGGGGAGTCCAAGGCTGGCCACCAGCGGACCAGACTCGTATCATCATTCTACACCATTAAAACAGCAGCCCTCCCCCAAGCCTTTCTGCATTGGCGAAGACTAGCTCGGGCGGTAAACAACATGCAGATACCAACCAACCGCGATTTACCCTTTCCCTTTGCATATTCCCACACCTTTCATCAGCACGGGCACGGACTTGGCGGCATTGAACCTTCACGCTCACTTATCTTTGAAGATTATCAGGCAAGACACAAGAGACTACCTACCGCATGAAGGTATACAGAAATAACGCCAACAATGATTACATGCACGACCAATTTACTAGTAATGAAGAACCTCAACCTCACATACTCGAGGACAGTACAATGCACCCTTCCATCCATCCATTCATACCTATAACTACCCTTCCTCGCCTTCCTCTTCCCTCCTACCCTTACCCTTACCCTGATCAGCATAAGATATCTAATCAAGTCTTTTTCAATTCAATCCACCACCAATCATCCAACCCACGATGTCGCTCCCCCTCTCCCCCCCCCTTCTAAGTTCTCACTGCTCACTTCTCACACTCTTTTCTTCCCGTCCCTCAACCACCCACAGACTCCACACAGAGCAAATAGGCATTTACCCGTGGTATCACTGGTATGCCACGCCGATATCCTCCGTCCAAGACTACGTACATAGTACACACAATGCTGACTCCATCCAAACCCACATGCTCTCTACCCCCTTACCCCCATGCCATCATCTCGTTACCCTCTCCAGACTCCATACTCTACTCCCTCATCTCTCTCTCCCTCCTACCTATTAAGTAATTGATGAACGAAAGCAAGCCTTGCACTCCTTCTCGTACTACGCCACACCATACCACAGAAAAGTGATGATGTTCTAATAAAAGTTCAATTGCATGTGGCATGTGGCATATTACATATTACATATTAAATATATTACCATTTACATATTTCCAGCGTGGCTGCATGTTAGGGCCGGGTCGGTCATCGTGAAAGGTCTGGCCGTTAAATGGAAAATTTCCTACGTTTGAAGGCGACGCAACAATCCGATCCGCCCTACTCGAGTACTGATTAGATATGAGCATGGATATCATTGCATTCAAGTAAAATAGTGCTGTAGCAAGAATATTGTGCCGGAAAACTGGCCCAAATCAAAAATAGTCACAAATGTTGAATTTTCATATCACGTTACGCCCTATGGGTCGTTTCTATAGTAGGGGTATCTATAAATTTTCCCCTCAAATCGTTGAACCTTGCAATTTCCCCTCGCTATCCCGCAACTGTAAATCGCCTAATGGTGGAACAAACGAATGCTTTGCTCAACAAATGTGATGTTAAGCTTCTCAGCAGTCTCAAAGACATATGAATCATTTTGGCTACCACTTGGTGCAGCAATGTAACTAACACCTGATCTTGCAGCGCGGTAGACATTGTCAATGAATGGGAACTAGATACGTTAGTAGAGCACACAATGATAATGTAATATAGACTTACAAATGCATCACTCGAAACTGCAACTTGAGTGAGTTTTGACATCCATTCTTCTCTCTCCTTTTCGGTGAACTCGGCTGGAACCTCATCGAAAAATCCCTCGTAACCCTCACGCTCAGGTCCAGATTTTGGTAATTCGCCACTGACGAGGAGATCAATTGCATTACTCTTATCGGGGCGCTTTATACCAGTCTTCCACTTGATACCCAAAACACGGGGATGAAATCTCAACCACCAGTTGTCGGCCTTATCTCCGGCAAGTCTTGTGCAATGGATGCGAGATTGTTGACCAGCTCCCAAACCAATGACTTGACCATTGAGAGCGTAGCAAACGGAGTTACTTTGTGTATATTTCAAAGCAATAGTAGCTACTGTCAAGTCTCGGACGGCTGAGTCTGAAAGAGGAGCGGAATCTTTTGGAGTGATGATGGAAGAGAATGATTTAGGTGAGATGACAATGTCGTTGCGACGTTGACTTAAGTTGATACCGTAAACGGTTCTTGTCTCTTGTGTGGGTGGGGTGAAGTCGGGGTCCATTTGAAGGACAAGGTACTTACCGCCCTTCTTCTTCTTTAGGATCTCAAGAGCGGCATCCTCGAATCCCGGAGCGATGACACCATCTGAAACTTCTCTGGAAATGATCTTAGCAGTTGGAACATCGACGATATCACTCAATGCAATCATATCTCCGAAACTGCTCATTCGGTCTGCACCTCGAGCACGTGCGTATGCTTGAGCCAAAGGAGAGTTCTCCAAACCAGCAATATCATCAACCATGTAGACTTTACGCTCATCGGCTGTAAGAGGAACACCAATAGCAGCACCTGCAGGTGAGACATGCTTGAAACTGGCTGCTGCTGGGTGGCCAAGGGCGGCCTTGAGCTCCTTGACCAATGGCCATGCATTGAGCGCATCTAAAAGATTGACGTATCCTGGGGAACCACCAAGGACTTTGAATGGCAGAGGTCCTTCACTGATATAAGCTTGAGCAGGCTTTTGGTGGGGGTTGGCACCGTATCTTAAAGCAAGTTGTTGCACACCCTCTCCGGCGTATTGCTTGCGGAAATAATCCGAGATGGAAGCGTCATAGTCTGCTGTATGCTCGAATGCCTTCAATGCATATAATTTTCTGCTGCGCTCTGTGACATCACCCTTCTCAAGCTCTTCCAAGAACTCTGGATAATCTCCTGGATCAGTCAAGATCGTAACTCGGGTGTGGTTTTTGGCAGCGGCTCTGATCAATGTGACTCCACCGATATCGATATCCTCAACAGCCTCGGGGATTGTAACATTGACCTTGTTGATTGTATCCTTGAATGGGTAAAGGTTGCAAATGACGTAGTCGACTTTATCAATATTCTGCTCGGCGAGGTCCTTTTCATCGGATGCAAGGTCGCGAGCGAGGATACCGGCGTGAACTGATGGGTGGAGTGTCTTCACTCTACCACCCAACATCTCAGGGGCATGTGTGATTGCGGAAACATCTCTGATTGTGTGTGTTAGGGATATAGTCGACATATCATGGAATCGGCAAATAACAATTCCGAGATCGGGAAGCTCAAAAATATGAGAGACAATGGCTTACTCAACGGGGAATCCAGATTCTCTAATCATCTTAGACGTTCCGCCTGAAGCAAGAAGACGAACATTCTGCTTGATCAATCCCTTGGCCAAGTCAAGGAGTCCCTTCTTGTCGTAAACAGAGATAATGGCTATGATATGATGTCAGTGGGGGGGTTCTACTACGGTCTCCCCTTCCATGTTTGATTCGCATATCACTGACCAGTCTTTTGGGTAGACATCTTGCTCTTCACTGCTGCGATAATGTCATATGTGTGTGAGTAAAAAGAGGTGTTCACAGAGTGAAGGGTGAGGAGAAAGGAGAGAGATGAAATCAATCAAATTATCACGCACTTGATCAAATTGGAATCGAAAAATCAAACGATGCAACTTGGAAGTTTGCTACAAATTATAAAAGTGAAACCGCGCGGGGCATTAGTTTTTTGGGTGGTGGGGTATACTAAGCTAGCCCCCAAATAGCTAGCTTAGATACCTTGATGAGTAAGCGATGAAATCTCTGTAGATAAAACGACTCCAAAGTTTCCCCCCATTGCTCCTTTCTTCTTCTTCTTCTTCTTCACAAACTTCTACGGAAGTACAACGCATAAATCACATTCGCTATAAAGCATTTTCGGTGAGAAACCCGTCGTCATTCGTGATGATGTGAGGTTTCCACGACCTTGAGAATCGTCAGTCGAAATGGAGAGAAATTTGATCGATCTTGGGTGCGGCGCTTCCTTTTTCACTATAGGAAGGGTCGCAATGATTGGCCATACATTCCAATCTTTTGTAAAGACGCATTTTGTTTGTCATGATGGATGATTCTTGATGTTGTCAATAAATGGTTGTGATAGGAATCATAGGATAGGTGACTTGGCCCAATGCTTGCTTCGCTGATTCCGTTTACACACTTTGCTGTCCAACCTTGGGCCATAGTTTTTATTTCAAGTCACATGACTATTGACTGCACTTCCTTCTGCACTATGCGGATAGTTACAATTCCCACCTCTAGGAGGGCAAAGTCCTATCAAGTCAAGTTGATATAGCTGAACTTTTGTGCTTCTGATATGTATGGGACCACTTACGTCCAAAGTAGACTCTTGAGCCAATGGCCACTGATATGGCAGCTGAGGAGAAGCAGCACAGCCACGGGTTTTCTCAAAACCACACAGCCGTTTTTAAATTGCCCACTTCGCCACGCAAGTTGCAGTCTTGGAATCGTAACTTACTCGCTGGCTGCTTCGAATGCCGAGCAAAACAACGAAGTATGAAGATCGCGACAGCAACAGCGAGGCTGAGGGCGATCACTTCAGTGTGTGGTCATGGTCTCTTTTATCTTGGCAAGGAAAAGATATAGAAAAGGGTTGAATCAGACCGCTTTAGGATCAGATTACCATTGAACCCCTAGAGTTATGGGGAGGTCCGATGACAGTTGATGCTGTTAGTCTCCTTGCAGGTAGGGGGTATTCATGAGATGACTTTTCCAAAAGCTATATGACTCTTTTATATCTGAACTACTCGTAGTTCTCAAAAAGATAGTTCAAGCCTAAATATAGAAGAATATATAACAAAGATTAAATGATCAAAATCATCTTTTAAAAATCATTTTAGAGGCTTGTTGAGAGCGCTTGATATGTTGTTCCACTCCTAAGGGTTTTTATTATTTACATTGCATTAGGGTCTGGAAGCCTCCATTCTTATTGCTGCCTTCCACAGTTGCCTCACAGCCTTCAAAATACGTGTATGTAAACTAGCCATCCTTTCTACAAGCGCTCTTCAGTGTTCACTTATAGATTCTAAGCAGATAAATTGCTAGCTTAGCTTATATACACTCTGTTAGTCACAGTGTTCACTTTCGCTATTGGTTTGCAGGGTAGTAGGCTTACCAAGATCAAGGGAGAAAAAAAAAAGGAACTGTAAATTGTTTCAGCTATAAGTTATCTCTAGCAACAAGAGTTCTAGAAGGTACTTGTTTGATCAAGTAGAGGAACATATGCGAAGTGTCTCGTAATAATCTGTTATTGGCAGTTTTCGAAGCGGCTACAAAGAATTCCCACCCTTCACCAACCCTGGGAAGCCATACTTAGTTACATTATGAAAGAAAGACTACACCGAAACCATTATACTTTCTTTCACTCTTTTTCAAAACAAAGAAATTCTAGTTCTAGTTGTATATTTATTATGAAGAGACAAGAACTTTCCTTCCTCTTCACAACCCTCCTTTTACTTACCTTGCACAGAAAATGCCTGTAATTACTAGGTCTCAGTCTAAAAGACGCCTCTTGTCTATTCCAAACGATGAAGAGTCACATCTTTCCAAAACTTCTTTCTCAGATGATCCCCTACAAAAGCTCTCTGTTTATCCAAAGCGTCGTCAGAACCAACCAAAACGCCAGTCAAAACACCAGTCCAGACCTCAGCTCAGACGACAACCACGAAAACAACCGCACAAATATCAAGACTCTAATCAAGAGAAGCCTCCCAGAGGAAGCACAAACATTTGTTCACCGAATCTTCCTTCTACTACTATCACTCACTGGCCTTGTCTTAAGTGCGATTGCCCTCAAGGAATCTTCGAGTTCTTGCTTCCTATCTGCGTCAACTGTGGGCACGAGATGGCCAGTCATACGATCAATGACCTCCGTACATGGAATCCTGGGTGTGATTATGTTTGCGAAAGACAAGATCTGGTTTCTTCAACTCTACAACTGGCACAAAATATGAGAGTGGTGGTTATTCGTGCTACCCCTTTCGTGGGAAAGACAGCCCTTCTCAAGCTGCTTGGCCGTCATATTCTTTCTCAAGAACAAGAACTTGAGCCTGTATATGTTTTTTGGCAGATCAAGAAGAAACGCGATAATATTTCATACCAGCAGTTTCTAGAAGACAAAGCAAATCACGCACAAAATGAGAACGCCAAATATCGTCCACGTAACCCAGATGCCAGGAGAATCTATCTTGTCGATGAAGCTCAAGATTCTTATGAGGATGAGGAGTTTTGGTCCATTGAACTCAAGAACCGCAACACTAGATCCCAACCGATATTTGTGCTTGTCTGCCTTTTTGGCGCTGCTGCTTTCTCCAAGATACAAGACCCAGTGATGGAATCGCAAGCTTCGAGAGTAGACATTATTAGCCGAATAGAATTACGCCCATCCAAATCCAATTCTCTATGCATGCTCTTCAAGCCAGAAGAGACGTTGATCGCAGTCAGCAAATGGGCCATGATACATAATCTTGAACCCGAAAGTGTCGATTGTGCAGCTCTAGCCGAGTATGTCCACTCTGCTACTGATGGTCATCCTGGCATGGTTGGGTCAATCTTAGAGGTTTTGGCAGGTTCACAGGTAATTTCCCCTCGACTTTTTTTGATAACTTGTTTTGGAAAAGTATGCTAACCACTCGTCGCTTCATAAGAACATTCAAAATGCCCAAAGAAGGTGGCCAGCTTTTTGTCACGATGTTCTTATTCAGCATGATAAACTGTTAGGTTATCTTACTCAATGGGGCAGAGGGTTCTGGACCACTTTGGGAGAAGCGCGTTTAAAAGACTACTTGATCTTTTATCCTTCTCTCAGCCACATCAAATTTTCGGATATTACAGATGCAATGCGTAAAGTAGCGATGCTGCCTAAAGGCTATACAGAAGAACGATCGAATGATATGAATGCACTGGCACTCTGCTATAAATTTGGGTTCCTACACGTAGAGCAGTCCAGGCCTGGAAGTAACGAAGTCACCTATGTTTTCGCTTCTCCAATACATCGAAGGTATATACATTCAGCCTGTTCTTTATTCATACTAATCACAGCCAGGGTTGCATATCGACGCCTTATTCCAGGTCCAATGCCAGGAATCGATTCAGATAAAATGACCCTTCGACAAACCTGTCTAAACGCCATTGAAAATTTTAGCCCATCGGCTTTACATCATCGTTCTCGCTCGTCAAATGGTAGTCACCAGTCCAATGGTAACCGGGGCATTCCAAAAGCAGCATTTCAGGATGAGATGTATTGTTGTCTTAATTATGAGCTTCATAATCTACCAATTCTAGCTGAATATGCCGAGACAAAGGATGGACGAATCGATTTCTTCATCTTTGATAAGTGGGGTATTTCGATACTTCAATCTGGCAACAATGGAAGATTGGAAGAATATGCAAATCGATTTCGGCCTGGGGGGAAGTATTATACATGGGGTATTTTCGAAGATTACATCATTCTCAATTTTTGTTCGAAATCTTCTCTCGATGCTCTTAAAGTCCAAGGTGTGACATCTTCTTCCAATTTTGGAGCCAACTCTTATCTAACACAGATTCTGCTTTTCTAGATATTGACATCCAATTGCATATCCTACATATTGTCATCGACGCAAAGCAATGGACCGCGGAAGTATACACATATGACAGGCAGCTACAAGCAACTTTGAATCTGGGCGAGGGAAGACAACGAGCGTATCCCATTGAGCAGGATCCAGATTCTGAGGACTATGATGTTAACATGGATCTGCGAGATCGGGCGATAGAGATCCGCGAGATGCAGCAAAAGAAGCAAGAGATGGAACGAAAAATAACTCAACTGCAACTACAGCTTAGCCAGAGATGATTCGGGTAAGTAGGTATCTCAAAGAGGAGGGGAGGGAGAAAGTGGAAGGAAGGAAGGAAGATGGGGAACACACAAGTCTCATTGCTTTTTTCTTGTCAGGTGAATACTCGAGTGCTTGTAGAGTAGCAACATCATTGTCGTTGGTGTCTTTCCATGAAGTCGGACGACTGTCCGAGTAGAGTAGTAGAATGCCTTTTCCCCCAAGAAACCGATGGAATAAGAGATGCACGTGATGTAAGCCCTAAATGGGGCACAATCGCCAATAAATGATGGGGATGAAAATACTCGTTCGTACTCCTGGTAATATGTAATTAATTAGTTGTGGGTATGGTGCAGCGAGTCTATCACAATTTACAAAGATTGCATCTCTTTTTCCGAGCCATTATTACATATACAATGGTCAGTCTACAATATGAATTGTATATCTGTACTTTGGAGTAGATCCGACGGACAAGTATCGTGACAGGAGTATTTATCGTATCGAAACCCGGCCATTCTTGACAGAGTAGTGTTTTGATGGAGTGGATGGAATTTCTATGTGAAATCTGATCATGTATATCGTTGCCGATCAGAGTGCGAGTAGTGCCGATAGAGTAACTGATATGTAAATATTTGAGTGTTTTTAATTGGCAATGGATATGGATATGGATATGGATATTTGCGTCGTCATTGATCAACGGGTTGGGATTACTAACTTCTGGACGCAGGACAAGTGTGACTATCACGATATTAAACGATGGGGATTATTTGATTATTTGATTACGGCTTACCTGTTTGATACATAGTGGTATGTATATAGATATATAGATATATAGATAGATAGATAGAGTGATGCTCGTACTAGTACATAATTACCACAGGCAAGTATCCAATCCAATCCAACCCATCAATTACTCCGGACAATCACCAATCCCCAATCCCCAATCACTCACAACTCGCCAAGTACAAGGGAAATTGTTCATCTCCTCGTCGGGGTGAATGGTGCAAAGCATGGGATATCTCATCTGTATGATCGTTGGTGCCGTGGTGGAAGTTAAGCGGCCACTGGTGGTCTAGATTGAATCTTGACATGAAAATCCATGACAATCCCAACTCACCTCATCCAACCACCCTTCATTACAATTTAACCCCCCACACCCTCATTACCACCTTCATTAACCCCAAGCAATCTCTCAGCCATCAGAACGAAGAATGGGGGGAGTTGGGGGACCAACCACAACCAACCAACCAGCCAACCAGCCAACCAACCGTCGCTCGCACCCTTTCCGATATTGATAAAATCTCCGCCTCGGTGGGTCCAGCAGGTCGAGCAGGTCGAGGGGGGAGATTCACTCGCGGTGGATCAACAGGGGGAGCTCGTTATCAATGATCAAAGAGGAAATACAAGCTGGGATATCGATCTTGCTCATTTATCAACTACTCGACTGGACGCGTGTATATATGTCGCTTGCCTTCTCGTCTTCGGGATGACTCTTCCCTTCTCGCTTCTTTCTTTCTTTCTCTCTATCCATCGATCAGTTGCACTCTTTTAACAGATACTTAATCTCTCACACACACATCCACACGCTCTTTTCACATCCACAAATACACAAAACATAAACAAACTCTCTTCCTTCAATTAGACCGCCATCTCACATTCCATCAACTTCAATCCATCCAAAATGCAGTTCAACATCCTCGCCCTTACTGTTGCCGCCATGGCTTCCGTCGCAGTTGCTACTGAGTAAGTTCCTCTTCCCTTCCCTTCCCTTCCCTTCCCTTCCCAATCTAGATCGAAGGTCAAGACTGATGATTTTCTCATAGGACCGTCACTGTCTACGCTTGCCCAAGCGCCACCAGTCTCGGCTATGCTGCCCCCACCGGTTCCGCTGGAGAATCCTCTGGCCACACCACTGGAGAATCTTCCCGCCCAGCCGGTGGTGCTGCTGTTCCCACCGGTGTTGTTGCCCCATCCGCTTCCTCTGGAGTCGTCTCTTCTCCTTCCGGAACAAGCTCCCCAATCGCCTTCGCTGGTGCCGCTGGCCACATTCAAGCTTCTGCTTTCGGAATGGTCGTTGCTGGAGCCGTCGCCCTTGTAAGTATCCCTTACCCTCTTGTGTATCCATCCACCCATGACATGCATCAGACTAACATGGACAAAAAAAACCAGTTCATCTAAATCAGCTCATCGAGCTTCGAACGGCGTCCGGATCTTTAATGATGGCGTCAATTTCTTTCGATTTTAGAGGCTTAACGACACCTGTTTTCTTTTCTTTTCTGACCCAGCGACTTGATACCCTGATGTGTGGTCTATACTTGCCGAGCAAGTTTGGATGGCTGATTTGGTTTAATTATGGAGCTGCTGGACTTTTGTAGAGGGCGTGGATGAGGCTTTGACATCGACTTCTCTCTTGTACATATGATAATATATCATGGCAAGCATACCAAACGAACCAGACCCCGTCCATTTTGAGGAACCGTGAAATGTGCTACAAATTAAAATTCATCAATCTTGTGACTCGTGGATGTCAATATAAACTTTGATTGCAACAACACTGACCATCTGCAAGGAACCGCAAAAATACTTTTCTTTCCACCGTCCGTCATCCCTCCCAGCACCTATCCATCGCAGGCATGGCTGGATGACCCAAACTTCTTCTGTCGTACCCCTCCCTCCTCTGATCCTGCTACCTCCCAAGTCTCGACGATGCACCAAACGCTAAATGCATACCGTCGGTTCATCAATATCCATCCACGATTCAACACTCTACTTGGAGCTTTACCTGGTGAACGGCAAGGCAATCGTGATTTTTCCGTATTTGGATTTTCATATCCTTTAATCTTTTTGTCCTCTCTGTCCTTTCTGTCCTACCCACGCGAGCATACGCCGGCACAAGCACCACCACAGCATGAAATCCGAACCAAACACTTCTATTATAAAGCACACCTCCACACCTCCCTCCATCCATCCATCCCTCCCTAGGTACAAACAGAAAGTGGAATCCATCATATCATATCATCATATCATCACACCACCAAAGCCAACGAACGAGCGCACATTGTGGGGGAAGGCAGAGATCAAAGTAAGCTTTCTAGCGTTTCTAGAGTACTCTATCCTCGCCCAAATAAGGTTCGCCGTTACCGATCACAAAGATACGTATGGAGATCCCGTCTTGGACCTTACCCTGCACACTTAAATACATGTAAATACTACGTGCAATTCATATTCTGGGGGCTGGGCCTGGTGTGTTTCGCGGCGAAATTTCACTGCTTTGTTGGGCTTGTTGGACTCGTTGTGTCTAGGTGGGCATGTCTCGCTGGATATACAGCAATCAAGGTTCCTATTTCGTGATTTCTGATGTGGATGGATAAGTGGATATTCATTCGTTCGTAACACCACCACCTTGTCGTTTCATATCGGAGGAGGATCTTATGATTCCATATCTGTTATGTCTGCGACGGCTGGGTGGTGGGTTGTATGTTACATACGTGTGGTGCTTGGTGTTACATAGGTGCGATGTGTCGGGTAAGGTAAAATTGAATCTCTCATCTCATCTCATTCATTAGGTAGGTTACTGGTGGTACAACACGAGTCGTTTGACCTAATCGCGGATACTTCGTATGAGATTCATTCGTAATAGTATTTCTTGCCTCGACCTGTGCGGGTAGGGTTGAAAGTTATGGTTAGGTATGTATATATGTATATAAAGATCACCAATCTCTCTGCAATATCCTCCCTCTCGTGAATCGTTCGTTGACCATGAGTCGATGAGCTTGTAGTAGGTGTACGAGTAGAGTACGCATCTATATAAAATAATAGGGGAGAAAGGAGAAGTTGTCAAATTTCCCTACTGCACGGTCACCACTCCACTCCACTCGACTCAATCCCCCCAAAACCCCCCCTACGCGAACGAGCGAGCTCAAAATTAAATCCCCAATCCATCATTGAACTAAAGCTACCTACCTAAAAACCAAGCCAAGCCAAGCCAAGCCAGCTAGCTAAGCTTCCCTCTCACAAACACATACGGATTCGAAAACCCCTTCACACCTCTCCCCAACTCACAACACAGTATCAACACCAGCTACTCGTATAACCAACCACCCCAACGACCCCGACGCCGACTCTTCCCCCCCCAAAATGGCGCAACCACTCCCCCTCCTCTCCCGCCGCCTCTTCCAAACCCCATCACGGCTCCCGCATCTCGCATCTCGCGCGCGCACCGGCCGATCCCCCTTTGCGAAATCTTCGACGAGAGCCTATGCGAATGGGGCCGGGGGCCCGAGGAATAGTCCGTTGAAGGTCTGGCCGTTTGTGGCGATTACGTTGGCGGGAAGTGGCGCGTATGCTTTGATGGTTAGGAGTCGAGCGGGTACTGGTATGTTTGTGTTGTTTTATTTGAATTTGTGTTGATTTGATTTGATTTGGTTTGGTTTGGCTGGATTGGATTGGATTGGATCTGTGTTTTTTGTGTTGAAATTTGTTTGTGTTTGTGTTTGTGTTCAATTGGGTGGGTGATGATTGGGGGGATTGGGTGTGGTGTACGAGTAGTGTGGTGTGATATGGATGGGATGATATTGTGGCTCTGGATTGGATGGCTTTGAGGGCTGTTTTGGGTTTCTTCAAAGCTTTATACTCGCCAATTCATTCATCCATACATATCAAGAATCCCCTTACTTAATCACCCACTCATCTATCATCCATCCATCCATCTGCCAAATTCCCCCTTCCCATCCACCTCTACAATTCACACTCAACCCATCACTAACACTCACCACC
>NGKF01000036.1:110210-123681 GCA_002162555.1 Monilinia aucupariae | reverse complement strand
CGGCGCCGGAAAAGGCACCCAATGCGCCAACCTCGTCCGCGACTACAACTTCACGCACCTCTCAGCCGGCGACCTCCTACGAGCCGAACAAGAGCGACCCGGATCCGAATTCGGCGACCTCATCAAAGACTACATCAAGAACGGGCTCATCGTGCCCATGGAAGTCACGGTGCAGCTGCTCGAAAACGCCATGCGAGACGTGATCGCGAAGTCGCCCACGGGCACGGGCAAGTTCCTCATCGATGGCTTCCCGCGAAAGCTGGACCAGGCGCATAAATTTGAAGAGTCGGTCTGCAAGGGACGCTACGTGCTGTTCTATGATTGTCCCGAGGCGGAGATGCAGCGGAGGTTGATGGAGAGGGGCAAGACGAGTGGGAGGACGGATGATAATGCTGAGAGTATCCAGAAGCGATTCAAGGTGTTTGTGGAGACGAG
Organism: Monilinia aucupariae; assembly: GCA_002162555.1. Lineage (NCBI taxonomy): Eukaryota > Fungi > Ascomycota > Leotiomycetes > Helotiales > Sclerotiniaceae > Monilinia > Monilinia aucupariae. The sequence goes on along the minus strand of NGKF01000036.1, from coordinate 123,246 downwards.
CATGCCGGTTGTGGACTATTTTGAGGCTCAGGGGAGGGTGATTAGGGTGAAGGCGACGAAGACTCCCGAGGGGGTGTACAAGGAGACGAGGGAGAAGTTGGAGGAGAAGTTGGGAAAGACGTTTTAGGGAGGGGTATGGATGGATGGGAGTGAGGTCGTGGGATCGAAGGGCACAAAGGGTTTAGGAGCGGGTGGTGGATATGGAAATGCGTGGATTCGTGTGGAAGGGGAATGTTATAGATATATATAGAGGAAGAGGGGGCATAATCCGGAATATAGACCAGGAAAAACAAAAGATCCATCATACATAGTATGAAGAGGGGCGTACGATTACATGGCTGTACATTATAATATGAACCTGGGATAGACACCCTTTCATTCTCATTACATACTTGTAGAAATCATATAGCATCAGGCATGTTCAAATGTACATCTCATTTAATATTCCTATCCTCACTTCACTTCACTTCACCTCACTTCTTTTTTCATGGCTTTATTTCGTGGCTTCATCGTGAACATTAAAATAATGGATGTCCTTCTACACCAGATGCTAAAGCAAACCATTTGCCTTGCCACTGTATAAACATCTAAGAACGCCGATGAAACGAGGAGCCTTTTGTTTGAGACCAATCCATGAACTAATACCAACTTTCACGCGTTGATTTTCTAATCAGTACCCATCTCAACCATGTTATCCCTTTTTCGTCCAGCATTCATCCCCTGTGCCCCAGAAAGCTTTCGATCAGCCTCCTGGATTTCTTTCTCCTTTTGAGCCTCAGCAGCCTGTCTCTCCCTGCTAATAACCTCCTTGACACCTCTCAAACTCTCCTTCCACTGGTCCAACCTCGTTGCAACCTCACGCCACTGCTTCTCGCCAAATACACGGTATGTGGTTCTGTGGATAAGGAAAACTTGCTTCTGTTGTGATAATTTGCCCTCGACCAAGCCGGCTCTGATGACATCGATAACCCACATCTCGACATCTTCCGGAGCTACTTGCAAAGCTTTGGAGATGCGTTTGTATTCGAGTTCGCGGGTGTGGGTTGAGGCGGCCAAACTAGCCAGGGTAAGGAGTCGCATCTTGCGGTGCAACTTGCTGTTATCCAAGTTCTCCTTCTCGACAAATCCGTCGTGCTCGTCTTGGAAGTCATTGTAGTCCTCGAGTTCCTTCTCGGCAAAAATTTCGAGAAGTTCCGAGTAGATTGCGTGGGAATCGCTGAGAGCTTGAATGGCGGGAAGAGAAGTAAGATCGTGGAAGTCGAAATGGGTGTTTGAAAGGAGGGCGGTTCTTAATGCCTTGATAGAGAGTTTTTGGGCCTCTTCGGAAGCAATTGCTTTCTCGTCCTTGCCATCGAAAGTGCGGAGGGCTTTGAGAATGTATTGATATGATTGCCTAGACGCATCAAAGTTAGTAAATTATACTCGAATCCCGAGGATTGACTTTAAAACATACTCCTCCTCGCCAGAATCATCTGCCACTTCTGAGATCATTTCGAAAAGCTTTCTTTGGTCCTCCTCCCTAATCTCCCATTCGGCAATCCAGGTGTCCAACTTCTTCAACTGTGGTCGCAACATCTCATAATTTCCGCTGGTCTTGATGAGTTTGAGGACCGCTTGGAAGACATGGAATCTGGTATCATTATCTGGTTGTAAAAGGTTGAAAATTGTTGTCATAACGTTCAGCGCAAGGCCTGGTCCATTCAAAGGTGATGAAGTAATTGGTCTGGCGAGATTGTCGCAAATTCTGGGAAGATACATGTTGACATTTGGAGATTGGACGCAAAGATAGACCAATAAGTTGTATGCGGCAGTAAACTCCTTCTCTGGAGATGAGTTCAACGAGGTCGAAGCAGTGACGAGTTTCTTGAGAGCTTCATCCTTTTGATTTCCTTCAAGGAGGGGTTGAACTTCTGGACCGATTTGGAGGTACTCGGCCAACTCTTGTGCCAAATCGGCGAAACTGCCGTCAATAAAGACTTGCTGCGTCGCTGGCGCCATGGTTGAAGATATGATCGAAATGTGGTTGAAGTGGGGAGGCTGGGGTCTTCGATGAGGTAAAAATTACGATTCTTGAAGTTGTCGATATCAAAATGTTCTCTTGTGGGAAGCGCTAACCGAGGGGCTAGTACTGGGTCGTCGATATTTTACGACACATCCACCAGTTCATGTACATATCACCACAAACAATCATCAACCATCACATCACTCGGAGTAGACAAAGAATGAACGACGATTGCATTTTACGAGTTCAAGATAGGTTACAGGTAGGGAATTATCTAATTTGATTATGTGCGCTTCAGAATTTACGATGTCAACGTCAACAAATTCAATTTCGAAGGCTAGTTGGGCGGGGTGGTGAAAACCTCGCAGGCTTGTCTCGAAGTACCTCGGTACATCAAATCATCAAACAATTCCGTCCGAGAAGATTGAAATGATAGGAATGAGTCCATTTTCGTTTGAGTACTGGAGAAGCATACCTCTCTGTTGGTGGAGAATGAGGCATTGAAGCTTAAAGTATCAAGATAGTCAATTCCTGATATACAGGAGTCCAAGTGGTTTTGTCGATGGCGCTTGGTGAGGTTGATCTTGGCGAGCATTGGAAGAACATCACTTTCTTGCATACATTCCGAATAGCTTCTCGCAGCATCGCTTCCCTCAAAGAGATAGTACTCCAGAAGTCTTTTGGTCTTTCATTCGGCACTCCATATCAAATTGCTTAGTGCTCCCTGTTGTTTTGCTTCATGCCAGAAAGACAGACATAGCCGGTCGGTCAAATCATGACAGAAATGCCATAAGTTGTTTATTTTGGTCTTTATATTAGTATTGCAATTCCCCCTCCTGTTTCTCATCCAAACCTAGCATTTATTTCATAACCAAAAGGCCAGTTTATTTGCCCAAAGGACTTGAGCTTCCACCTACTACATTGCTACCACTAAATGCCCATACTTCATTGCCTAGTTCTCATATCTTTGGAATTCAATGCATACAAGAAATTGGCACCGATTTTTCTGTGCCCTAATCGTATCTGGTATGTCAATATCATATGTAATCCGTTGCATCAATAAACCCTTGTATGCCCCAAGTTTGTTCCCTGCAAAGAGCCAGGCTATCTGGACTGCAGCAGTTCTCATAGTAAATGTCATAGTCATGCAGCCTTCAATCATGGAGTATTCAAATCCCAACATATCAGTCCAGTATCGTTTGCATCTTCCGAGGCCGAATCTGGAAAGTGGACGTTCATGGTGACAACCACCATAGAAGAGAAAATTCTATCTAGGGAGTGGGAGGTACCACGAGGTCAAGAGAGTATAAGGATATGTATGAACAAATGAGCCGGCTGGTGGGTGGAGAGAAACCAAGATTCTCACTTCAAAAATATGTATAAAAATCCATCACTCGTCCTTGTATACACTTCTGATTGGAATACCTTTCCTTCTTCAATATTTCTTATCAATAATCTCAATGAGATCTAAGCTTCCTTGAATGTTGGCTCTACAGCGTGGTCTTAGGCCAACTGCGTCATTCATCATACCCTTGACTCTCATCTGAACTATCACTTAATTTCTTCTCAAAACAACCCAGAACCACTATCCCATCCCCGCAATAAATTCACTCACCTCTCCGTCCAAAAAACCAACAAATCTAGCAAATCAAAGGTCAAAATGGCAAAAACCAAGTCGTACATGGGAAACCCCTCTGATATGGGATTTATTACTAGCTGGCAACTTCGAGATGCGCCTTGGCTCTGCAATTATTTCAACTGGCCTCTCTGAGATGAGGACTTAGCTGATCGTCGCATCAAACACCCCACCCACCCGAAGGTGGTTACAATGCAGTGGTTTACCACTGCACCAGGGCGGGATCGATGAGGTGTTTGATGGAAGTTTTGTGTTTGTTTGAATATATATATATCGGAGTTGATAAGCGAGTTTGGTGGTGGTGTTGGGGAGGCGAGGGCATTCCTTTTTTTGGTGCGAGGTGAATATTTTGTGGGAATTTTGTGGGACTTTGATTTTTGATAGGGAGTCAGAAATCATGTTTTGCTTTTGCTGTAACAAGCGTATGCAGTTACAAATGATTGATTTAAATAACGTGCTGATTCTCAGACGTGCAACAAAACTCTGGGATGAGTAAGTAATATCTGCACCTGATCTATATGATCTTGAATTTAGAATGAGGTCAGAGGAGGTTATTCAAGTTTAGTTTTACGCTGGTCTCTACCTAAGTGCGTATTGATCATGCTACTTGTTACTAGATTGCAGCTTTGCATGGCTGGAAGGAGAAGAGGAGGAAGCACCAAAGTTACTTTGTGTACTATGATGCAATGCAGCTTCTAAGATAAGAAGCTGGTGAGGGTGTTCTATCTGGATTTTGCCTTGCTATATATATTCCTGTTCACTACAAAGCTACTACGTCTCAATGCTATTTATATACGCCGACATATGGTCATGCTTCATAGTAGATTGGTAAGGTATTGACCAAATGCGATTTGATAATATATCAGCCCATCTACCTGATCACAGTCACGAACAGGTGTTGGTATAGACGCCGCTCAACTCATCTCGAAGCAATCTGTGGTATACATATAAATCAATAGAACGACTTGATCGCTGCATTCATAACACAATACTCGCTTGCAGTGATACATGTATAAATATCCTGTGTTAAACTGGAATGAAACCTGAATGGCTTGCAAGTTGTATTATCCACGGTATTAGTACATTAAGTTCATACTATGGAAGCTATCTGTACAATCGATATCAGATTAGCAGCCAATATTTCTGATACCGAGACAACAACCATGGTAGAGTGGTGTTTGCTATCGATCGTGGTTCATGAAAAATGTAAACATCCACGCCATATCTAGATCAGAACCCAAGGGAAATAAAGAGGTGTTCAACGGTTGCAGAAGGAAAATGATTAAAAAGATCCGGGGTAAGCAGGTATTTGAAATTCTTCTTTCCTTACTATCTGTTTTTTGTATCAACATGTCAACCGGATCACCGATACCGTGAAAGAATGATGGACCATGATCTACTTTAGAAGCGTTTGGTCTTTCTTTCATGTCTCACAGAGCAAACTCGGAATATATCCATGTCGGTATATGTCTGTAAGAGGAGCGAAAACAGGATCCTATTGTTCCTAGGCTTAACTTCCATGATTCTTCAACGCACCTTCAAGACGCGCTCGAGAATGCGCGGTGTGTGGTGGATGATGAGGCACTTCTCGTTACTCCGTCACGAATTGTAAAGGTGGGAGGTTGAGAGAATTGACGGCCTCTACTTTGGCTAGTCGGGGAGCTGAAATGACCCGAGGACTTATGGTCGATCGATATAATTGATCGCAATTCGAAGCCTTAGTTCATAGCAGCATAGCCGAGGGTGCGGTTGACGACTTAAGATTGTTCATTTATGGAGTGCCGCTTCGTTTGCAAGGAGAACCGCAAAAGAGAAATGCAACGCAGATTGCGTATGGGAGTAGCTGCCACCAAAGCTTTCATCTCCTCGCTTGGCGAATAATGTGCGAGTTGTAATGTTCAAATCGCAACACTAAGAAGCATATCTAGTCTCGGATTAAACAACCTCGGGACATTGACTCGATGTGTAATCGAATCTAGATGTTGACCCCTGATTTCAACTAGAAAACTAACACTTCTTCAACCCATTCCTACCGATATACATAGACACTCATACTGTTGTGTGATCCTAGTCAAGCCAACATTTTTATTGTACGGCTCGGCTCGGCTCGGCTCAGCTTTCCCAAATTCAGTTGGAGTAAAAGCAGATTTCTCTATGGTCGCAGGTCTAGCGAAGTCAGTATCGTCCGATGATATGGTGATAGTATCAAACCCATTAGTAATACCCTCTCGTAATTTCGTAAACCATTGAAAGGCATCTGGTATGCGAATTGGCAACGCCGTGCCCCTATTGAACTTTGTTTGTTGGTCAAAGTATTAGGGTACGGACGCTAAGGAAGCCAGCGGGATGTTTTTCTGTAGTTGCCCATTCAACGAACTGGCCATTCTCAGTAATCTGCGAGCAATTGGGGCAGTCTGAATTGTGAGATGTGTCGAGGAGGTAGATGGCGGGTATCCTTTCAATCGTGATAAATTCAACCTTAGATTTGATGTAGAGACCGAAGATTGGAGGAACGTCATGTGGCAAATTGCCGAAACCAATAATCAAGATTAGGAGCCACAATATAGGTTACCCAGGCAGTAGGAACGGTGAGAGCATTTTTGCTGTTGTGGGGGCTGATCTTACCCCGGAATACGCATAGAATTGCAGAAGTCTCGAATACTGGAGCTTTTCCAACACTAGCGGTGTCACATTGGTTGATCTTAAGGCTCAAGATTTCTCCAAAAGCCTCAAATTGTATCAAGCTGGTGCTGCGTTGATGGCGAAATTTTGTGGCTTTAATGCTTAGAAGTTAGATCCCTTGTCTGGTGTAGCGAAGCAAAGTACATTCGGTATGCTTTGCAACAAATAGAAACAAAGATCGTACATCCACTTCAAAAGAGAAAATGTCGGGGGCAGATGACAGTTTGGTAATCTGAGCTGCTAGTGTAGGTATGTGTCTTCCAGATAAGAATGAATATGGGGGGGCCAGACCTATCAACAGAGCCACAAGAGACCGAAAAGGTACTGCCCGACAAAGCATGCATCTAATAGCAAAAAAAGGGGCAGGCCTAGTCTGCTTCTCAATCACAGATTCGCAAGTAGTCTTGGGGAGGGGATGGGGCCATCATGGGGGTGGAGGGCTTAGGGGGGCGATCCAGTCTTGTCCATGATTGAATCTCATGTTGAACTCATCAAGATCTTTCAGACCCGTTGCGGCTTGTGACACAGAACCGACAAGAGTCTTGGCCATGAACGGGGAAGGGATAATATAGAGAGACATCTGGTAAGCTGCCAGGGAGAGGACCAATGATATGTGCAAATAGCAGTTTAACTTACCTAGTATCATGCAGTGAGCCGTACTAGGTAAGGGTTTGAACTTTTGCTAACAGATCATAGGTGGGCATGGTTCATGGGAAGAAAGAGGCGAGTTTGAGTGTGATAGACAGCAAAATCGAGTGATTTGGGAGACTTGAATTGGGGGCAATGTAAAATCCACTCCCTATGGATGCGTGGCGTGAAGGGAGCTGAGTGATATATCCTCTTTCCATTGCGCAACCACCCACCTGAAAATCCATAAACCTAGTACTGACCAAGGGGAATGTCAAGACCTTGAGATCTACGCACAATGTCAAGATTTAGAGAAATTTAATCTAAATGCTGTGTTCCTCTTGCTGTATTTTCCCTAAACCACAGAATGCCTGGTCGAATGTGGAAACGCTTACCTATATGCGTTTCCGAGAAAGGATTAGAAGACGCGCCGAAATGGATTGCTTACAATGCAACCTGACGGGGCGTTGAATAGAACCCTGAATGCAGTACTTGTTGCTCCACTGGCGTGAAGAGACTTATTAGCACTTGGTATCTTGCCCGTCGTTAAATGCGCCAAAAAACCGCAAGCCAAAGTCAGGAATACAAAACACCCCTCGGTGTTCTAGTTGGGATTTGAGAATCAAATGATATGTTAGGCTGAAATGTCTGGCACCACTCTCTAATCTTCCAACCCAGATCTGACATTTAAATGGCCTCTCGAGCTTAGATATCTGAACTTGAGAAGAAAAACATTCTTTTGCATAGCAGTTTGTATCATATATCACGTGCCCATCTACCGTCACTAAACGATGAAATGTCTTTACAACAAGCTTAAATTTGACGTCAATATTCAACACAGCATCGATCATTGGCGTGATTGGAAGGCCTCTATCCCAGGAACAAGAAACCTCGAAACTACCAAGCCGCCGAGTCTAGCCATTCGTTCGTGCTGAGGTCCACGAAGAGGAGCACAACACTCACAGCTAATGCTGAATACAATGATATCCTTCCCACTAAAGCAGCATTGGGTGGCAAGTACTATTTTGATGGCAATCTTTTCCTTTTTTTGGCTAAGGCAACTGGCTCCCTCTACGGAGTATAGATGCTACAACGTGGTATGTATGATCGTGCATGTGTGCGTGTTCTGGTAAGTAAGTACGCCGCGGGTAAGCGAAAGTCACGATGGGAGTCAATGAGGTAAATCGTTTTGCTGGTATGTCGCTGATCACAACCTAAAACGCTATATATCAGCCCCATTGTGGCGTAGGTTACTGGCTATATTTCCAAGTCGAAGAGTTTTACTGTACCTACCTATTCTTGATATGTATGGTACCAGAAGCGTAATGATATTTATCATACCGGTGATGTGATGTGCTATTTTGAGAAGCATGACGAACGCGCAACGCAAGTTTTAAGCCTGGCATTGTGAATCCTCCCTCGTACGTTACGACTTCGGGGAGAGTGCCGGTAGAATAATCCACCCGACGCCCTCCAATGATTTGGTCGGGGTCGCTTCGTACCAAGGCCTACACGGTACTATGCCGGTATTTAGACGAGAGCATGGTACGAAGCACTGTATCAACGATCAATTTTCAGGACGAGTCTGGCAATTACTTGCATTTGCCGCGACAGCCTGGTTCCCAGATAGCAGCAACGATGAGGTCAGTCATGACATGTTTCACTGCGGACGTAGGTGGCATACCATTATGGTTGACGTGCGGCTGCGAGCGGATGAAGGGGGCGGCTCGCCACGCTTAGGCTATTGGATTAGAATAAGCGGAGATACGTCCGAATCCATAAGAATGGGATTTGTAAGGTTCAAAGTCAAGTTTACATGCTCCGTACTTCACAATTCCAACCATGAAACGATGGTGCTTCATTCAGGCGCTATTGGTCTCATCATCATTCAATAGGTAGTTAGGTGATCGTGGGGCTCTTGAGCGTGCTGCAATCGCCATGTTCTACTCGTACAGAGTACTTACGTACCCTTTCAACCAATTCATAGCTCTTGAGGGCAGAACAGGATTAGAAGCCCAGATCCTAACCACATCCTGTTTGATCCTCTGATCTGCAAAATACAAAGAGATTTTGGCAGCGGGAACGAACCATGTCCTTTAGTTCAATCTACCATCTACACCCTCCCATCTAGACCTCACAATCTAATGATAATCCATTAGTACGGAGCTGTTGATGAAGTGATTTCTTTTATCTCGTTGCTAATAGCTTCAAGCGATACTCGATCCACCTGGAAGGCATTATGTCATAACCATATGATATGAACATGCATAGGGGGTTCGAACTTCTTTCGTGCATTAGTTTAAAACATGAAAAAGGATACTGATGCTGGCCAGGGACTTCTTCCAACGAAAAGAAAGAAGACAAAAAGACTGAGTAAATGAATACCACCACACTGGGTATTACTTGCTCATATCAACACCATTGTCTATCTACTCGTACTGACCTAATTACTGAAAGTATCACTGCCCACTCCCGTTTCCAACCAACAGTACCCAATCAATAATATTCGCCACTCCTTTCATACGCCTAGGAACCTGTTGGCCCGACTCGCATGTCTCCATCCTCAAGGGTTCACCCGCGAGAACGAAAAGGCGATTGGCGAAGATCATACGCCTGGGCACATCCCTCCCCTGTTATGGTTTAGCTGATGGTATTCGCTCGAGCTATGGAATTCTGTGAATCCCATGAAAATTTTACCATTTTTTAAAAGCGGCCTTCAGGTTCAACAATCAATATTCATCCCAGCATCGAGCAAACTCCACAGCATTTTGATATTCCACCCTCCTTCCTACTTTACCCTAGGTTCGCCTACCTAGGCACCGATCCTATGTCTATGCCAGCTACCAAAAGAACCCTCTGCCACCCATGTATGAATTCAGTCTAAAAAGCTAGGGCTAACAGCAATTCGTTGTTATGACCCCCAAAGGGGCTTGTGAACGACGTTGTGGCTTATCATTAATGGCTTTTTCTTATGGGGACATGCTTCATGCTTCATGCTTCATGCTCTCGGCCTTCGTGCTTTCTGCTCATCCGATAGTAGTGGTGAGGGATAATCTCTACTTAGTGCATGGGTAAGATTTGCCCCCCCTTCTTGTTCCTGAAGATCTCTACTCTTTCTTCTCACACTCAGGTGTCTGAAAAGACGAGACCACCGCCACACGTAAACGTTCCGATCGCATGGCCTTTCTTTTTGTGCTTGATAGAGCGTCAACTTGAGATAAATCCATATGCCCAAGGATCTCCAAGCCTCTCCCTCGTTTGATATTTTCATTCGCAACTCGTCCAATAATCTGTATTCCTATCGCTGGATAAAGACACCTACGAGCAAGCAACTCGCATATGCTTTAAAGTATCCGGACTCTTGGCATCAGGACAATTTCACAGCTTCTCTGTACTACATTGCTTGTGCTGACTGGCCGCATCCAAACATCCCGCCATTTACATACCCTCATCCTAGGTTTAGACAGCTACTCTAAGTTCTAGCAAACCCTACCGAACTAGCTACCACGTCTCGACCCTTGCTTTTGCCTTCTCCACACAACTTGTTCGGGTTTCCGTCTAATCTCGAAGTACTGCCACACTCGCCATAAACCTTATATCAACTTTTATCCACCTGCATTCGAATTGATCTCGAGCTCAAAGCAACTCCAGAGATTGAGTTATAATTTTGAATCCCACTATAATTAAACCTCATATGTATGCCGACCCCAGCGAAACCCCATATACTGCTCCTTTGACCATTCGTTGTGTTCATCTTGCACACTGGCTCTATACTTGAAGTAGTGATTAGCACGTGGGAACCTTCCAACTGCCCCCCAATACTGACTTGGCACAGGGTGGAACTCTTATCAGCAACAAACCGCAAATCCATGGGAGACTCACCAGTCGTCGGGTCCAAATCAAATGATGGCGGATTCCCAAATACTTCACAAGTTCCGATGCAAAATTGTGCGCAGAATGTAAGAACCGAGTTTCAACAGGATAGCCCGAGGAAAGATTCTAACGGACTCTCACAGTTAATCAGCACTTCTTCGAATTATGCTCCGAACTTGGCATACTCTCGGCACCCCATGTCGCATGCACCACTGGAATCTTTCAATATGACAACACTAGGTGCTGCCTTGCCAGATATGTCCTACCAGAGCTATGGCCAACGATTTCCACAGAGCCCCAGTGCTCCCCAGCCTTTCATGTATCAGATGCAGTTTGCGAATCAAGGTATATTGAGTCCTCCATCCACCGTTTCATCATATGCCACGCCATACCAGACTCAATATGGGGTATATTCTTCGAACCAACAGATGCAACAACAGCACATGCACATGGCCACGAATAACCCACAATTTTATATGGGTCAGGGATACATGGGACAACCGCAACCACAACAGACAGGATCGCACCATTATATACAAACTGGTGGCTTTGGACAGCAGGGTCAAGTATATACAGGAAATCCAATTGGGGTGCAGTATCCACAGCGCGGTAGCTTCTCTAGCGAAAATCGGCCCATGTCACAACATCGGAATGATTTGTTTGCTAACGTGACGGGTCAGACTGGAGGACCAAATAGCGCTGGTAGGATCCAGGCTTTGTACAATGGTATTTAGCACTTGACGCTAAGAACTCATAGCATCTAGCCCAACGCAATCATCGGTGGTCAGAGGACCTCCACGAAAGCCCCGTCAAAGTGGTATGTTCAGTCTGAATCCGTAGTTTTGAACTCAACTTCCTTAGAATGATCCCCAGAACTAACTAATCTGCGCCAGGGCACGCGATTGTGAGCACAATTGATTCTTTCATTCCACACGCTCTAATAAGCACTCACACTGAGATGCCTTATCTGATTCTCACATACTCTTTACCATCCAAAGCAGCTTTGGTTTCTTGGTTTATCCCACGAGCTTTTCCTTGTAGACGATCACTGACCTTGTTGTGATCTAGTGGATTGGCAATTTACCACCACAGACAGTTCTCATGAGCCTCGTACTTCACGTTTGCAAAGAGACTGTTGGTCTTGAGTCGCTGTTCTTGATCTCCAAGAGTAACTGTGCCTTCGCCAATTTCAAGGATGAACCTGCATGTGTCGCAGCGCAACTCAAAATCCATGATTCGAGATTTCAAAGTGTACGCCTTGTTAGCCGGCTACGAAAGGCATCGGTTGGACCTGCCGGCGGTGTTTCTGTCCCCACAGGCCCAGCAGCCTTAACACCCCCACAGCCGTCACAAATCCCATCACCTGTCTCAGAAAACGAGAAAGCTTCGAAGGAGGCCAATGAAAGAGCCCAGGATCCGGATAGAGAGCCTTCACCGCCCTCGAAGGATAAATTCTTTGTTGTCAAGAGTCTCACGGTCGAAGATTTAGAACTAAGTGTGCGAAATGGGATATGGGCGACCCAAACACACAACGAAGAAGCTTTGAATAAAGCATACCAGGTTAGTGTAGCCGGATTTCAACCGAGACATGGACATACTAACCAACGGGGGACAGGAGGCCGATAATGTATACCTCATATTTTCCGCGAACAAATCCGGCGAATATTTCGGATACGCACGCATGATATCGCCCATCAACGACGATCCTGCTGCAGCCATCGAATTCGCGCCCAAGGCGCAAACCGTCGAAGATCCCGACCTCCCCAAAGCAATCCCGACGCCAGCTTCTGAGTTCGCCCCCAAAGGACGCATCATCGATGATTCTGCCCGCGGAACCATCTTCTGGGAATGTGAGCGTGAAGATCCAGAAGAGGCTGATGAAGACGAGGGATCACAGAGCGCCAGGAGCGATACGGGCGATGCGCCTTCGAAAGCCTGGGGTAAGCCGTTCAAGCTCGAATGGGTATCGACGACTCGATTGCCCTTCTATCGCACGCGCGGCCTCAGGAACCCATGGAACTCCAATCGCGAAGTGAAGATTGCGAGGGATGGGACGGAGTTGGAAACTAGCATTGGGAGGAGATTGGTGGGGCTTTTCCACCGGGTTCCCAGTCCTGTCGCCCCAAATACTGTACCTCCGATGCAGGGGATGCCGATGGCCGTTCAGATGATGCCCCCTGGTGGGTTCCCAGCGATGCGTCCGTATAATTAAGTTT
>NGKF01000036.1:86565-110196 GCA_002162555.1 Monilinia aucupariae | reverse complement strand
TTTCTTTTCACGAAATGGTGGTTGATGTGGACATGATGAAATGATTATTGTTATTCTTATTGGGTATGAAAAAAAGAAATTGACGTTGAAAAGTTTCTTCCGGCCTGTGCGCTTTTTCCCTCATCCCTCATCCCTCATCTATCATCATATGCATGCATGCAGGGCAACGCACGTTAACATTATCTTTGGGCGGCACATTCTGGATTCTGAATTTTGGATTTTGGATTTTGGACGGAATCCAGAATTCATGCGAAGCAAGCGATGCAGTGAAGATGACTTACGAATCACGACAACTGAAGAGTTAAATTGGCTTGGCGAGGACATTATATAATTTATATTTCAGTGAATTGAGCGAGGAGCGCGTCTTGCGATGACGCTTTTTGGTGTGGTGCGATCCTTTTGCTCTTCGCCATCTATTTTGGCTTTTTCATGCGTGCATGTTGCCATGGGTTGGTTGCGATCGATATCGATCTCGCGATCAATCCTCGCAGCTACACATCTATCTACAGCGCCCATTTCCTTTTCTCCATCTCAGATCTGTATGGTCGGGTTTGTCATCATGCTTCCCATGGTCTTCTCACTGCAAACATCATGGCTGGGCGTTACGGGTGATGGCGCACCGGGCGTTTAATTAATTCACCTTCCTCCGAAAATTCAAATGCTTCCTGTCCTACCATATACATATAACCTTGCGTGCGTGCGTACCGAGTGTATACTTGAGTAATCTTGATTCCTGGACCCAGCGAGGAAAAGAAGAAGAAGAAGAAGAAGAAGAAGAAGGAGAAAAAAACAATACGGTATCAACATTTGCCACCCGAACCCGAACCCCGAACCCCAAAGCATCCATCCATGCATCTAGAGATACGAGCTGGCCGATCAGTCGGCATTGATTAGCCACAGGCCAAATTCCAAAGAGACCCAAAAAATACCCTTTCGATTCATCTTACTTTCCGAAACGCTTGATTTCTTTTTTTAACCTTTCCTTTGTTTTTTGTTACATCTATATATATCTATCCTATGCAATAAATAACATGCTTATTTCTTCTCGATCTTTTGGCTACAACTACAAAGTGAAACTTCGATATCATGCGAGTGTATGAACCTATGATGTCATGATCCACAACGCTCCCCCTAAAAGTGTTTATTCCAGCTCGCTTATTTGATTGTGTGTATGTGCTTGGTAATCGTCGTCTTTCCTTGTGAAGTTTATTTATTGTCAGGTTACGATCAGTAAGTAATATAGCATCGTTTTCATCTCCTGGAACGCATTGCGCGAGTGTCTTTTTTGTTTGTTTATTTGTTTATTTATTTATTTGTTCTTTCGCTTAACCTAGTCCAATTACTAGGTCGTCAGCATAGCATAGCATAGCATAGCCTCTCAAACCATCAGATCTGTAACCTTAGCCACACATGCACCTCTTGATGCGAAGCACACGACGGAACAGAACAAGACGGGACAAAACAGCCCACCACAAAAGAAGCGCAAACATCGCAAACACCCCATCTAACTCCTGCTCCTGCTCCTGCTCCTGCAGCAGCTGCAACAGAAGAAATATTGCTCTTGCAACGCATCACCAGCTTAGCTTAGCGTAGCGTAGCTCAGGATTGGACGGGGAACGTTGCAGGTGCCAGAAACGTGTGCGTGGCAAATGTAACGTGGGATAGGGATAGGGATAGGGGGACTGCATACATATTGCAACCGGGGAGGAGGGGGAAAAAAGTAAAATTTTTATGATTGGAGGGTTTTGGGTGGGTGCGTGGGTGCGATTTAATACGGTGGGTGGGTAGGTGGGTAGGTAGGTAGGTATGAGTATATGAATTAGTGAGTGAGTGAGTACCTGATAGATATCTATCGAATGGGGATGCGGGGGATGAAAATTGGCATAATCACGTGGGGTGAGATGGAATGGGATGGGTTGGGTTGGATTGGGTTGGTTGAGTAATAGATATGAGGATGTTTACAAATGGGTATGCGAGATCTGGTGTGGGCTATTGGTTGAGGAGAGTGCTCGTTTTTGGGTGGTTGGGATTTGGAAAGTAGTCTAGTGGGTGGTGAGGAATTATAATTTTGAAGCCTGACGCCATGTCTGGTGGTTGGATACATCTCAGATATACTCGAGTAGACAAGTCAAGTGTTCATTGATTTCACGCAGTCTTTACAATCATTTTCACATTCCACAAGCATGGTGTAGAAATTAGAGTTTTGATGCAACTGCTTTTTTATTGTATTTTTTGGTTTACAGGAATGACAGAATTATTGTGATGAGAGAGCCAAGCAAAGCAAGAAAAAAAAAGAGAGAAAGTTAAACTCGTCGCAAAGTGCTGTGAAAATCCTCCTGAACAGCAATAACCCACTACCCTACTCCAATGCTGAATCAATCCTCATTTGAAAACCCTCGATTTTTCCTCCATTAAAACATCAGAACTAAATCCATCGTAAAGCAAATTCCAATAACAATAATACCAAATACTCCTCGTTTCCTTGCATCAAGTCGTCCGTGAAATCAATCGTAGATGTGGTCAGATAGACTGAGGTTGGCGATTTACTGAATAGTGATTTTGCGGCCTTCTTGCTTCTTGGCCTTGGGAACGACGATGCTGAGAATGCCGTTCTTCATGCTAGCTTGAACTGCATCTTGGTTGACGCGAACTGGGAAGCTAAAAGATCGGGAGAATTCGCCAACGCTGCGCTCAGAGACCCAGTACTTGTGGTTAGGCTCCCGAGGGGTTTCCTGCTCGGTGGCTTTGGTGGCTTTGGTGACTTGGGTGCTGGCCTCATTACCGGATAGGGTTAAAGCGCTTTCGTCTTCGACGGTTGGTTGGTGAGACTTGTCTTTGTGTTCACTGGTCTCACCACCTTCGGTAATGGCGCCAGATTTGGTGGCATCTTCAACGAAACCAGCTGGTGGAGTGCCGGAAGTGTAGGAATGCTCGGTGCGGCCACGGATGTTGAGGGTTTGATCATCGACGAATTCGATTTCGACATCCTTTTGTTCGATACCTGGAAGTTCACCGTGAAGTTCATAAACTTCGCCGATTTCCTTCACATCGAATTTGGGGGTGAATGTCTTCGTGACGCCGCTACTGCGGTGATGAGAGCTGCCGTTGCGACCGCTGCTGTATTGGTCAAAGTCGTCGAGAAGACGGAAGAGAGGGTGGAACGAGGAAGCCTCGTTTGAGATGTAGTGTCTTGGGAAGAAGGACATTTTGCGTGTGGTTGTTTGTGGTTTGAGAATTTGTTTGAAAGTTGTTCTGACTGGAAGTCTTGAAGTTGTTCGAAAGCAGGATTGCATGAATTGTATTGAAGATTGTTGTGTTGATGTAGAAAAAAGAAGAGGTTCTCCAGAGGTTGAGCCTACCTTTAAATATTGGATGGGTGAATTTCTGGTAGATGCTAGAAACTACTACAAAATGATACCATAATCAATACAAACTTGGCCACGGGGGCGCCAGTATCTTCTAGAATGGCCATTTCAAACTTTGAGGGCAAATAGAAATACAAAGAATGGATGCGGGGTAGAAATCAGATCATTGAAGCATGAAGCAATTACTGGAAAATGCTAGAAAATGCTAGAAAACACTGGAAACTTGCTAGGATTGATGAGCATACCCCCATAAATGGTAATTGGAAGAATGTTGGATAATATGATGAAAATTTGAGGCGAATAAATTACTTAATTCATCTTACCAGCGGAAAAACTGGCAGTATCAAGTTCAATCTTCAATTTGATGATCATGATAGTTGTTGGAAGTGAAGATGAGGTGACGAGGTGGTCGAGGTGGTTTATTTCATGGGGGTCGCTTATGTAACCAGGGTAATAAATTAGTCTTGGCAACATTGGTGGAAGAATCTATGATCATGTGCTCGTTCATAACGTACTCGAGTATGCTCAACACCAAATTGTGACTTCCCGCAAATTATCTATCTCCTTGGTAAATTCGAGCTGGATGGTAAGCCAGTGGACATTTGTGACAAGTTTGGATCATATTTCCCAACGTTCCAATTTCTCATTGCGCAGTTCCCAAAGTGCTGATCTGTCTGTTACGACATGGAAGAAACCAGCATGGAAGAAACCAGCCAGAAAGAACACCAGCCGTTGATTGAACCCATGCGGTTGATAGACGAGGGCTTTACTCATTTCATTCTCGATTTTGATGGAACAATCACCACAGAGGATACTATTGGTGTTATTGCAAACATTGGAATTGCCCATCAGCAAACGCAGGGGAGAGATTTCAAGAGTATATGGACCGAGATTGTTGATAGATATCTGGCCGATTCCAAGAAACACTACGTTGAGTACACCCCCAACGAGTCCGAGAGGACAACATTGAAGGATGAGATAAGGTTTCAAAGAAGCCTAATAGATGTAGAATTGAGAAGCTTCAATCGAGTCAGTACGTCAGGTCTATTTGCAGGAATATCCAAAGAGAAATGGGTCAATGAGGGCAAGGCCGCTGTCTTGTCAGGAAAGGTGGAAATTAGGAAAGGCTTCACAGAACTTGTGAAAATGATTGAAATGCAAAACGATGTTTGGGGGATCGTCTCGGCTAGTTTCTCGAAGGACTTTATCAGAGGCGTTTTGGAGCAGCCTCTAGGGAAGAGTGTTGATATTCCAATCATAGCAAATTCAGCTGACGAAGATGGTATCATAAGAGGGCATTTACATGAGGAGACTGGGCTGAAGACTATCTTGGCAACATCGGACACAAAATATTTTGCAATGGTCAAGTTGCTAGAATCTTGGAATCTCGATGACACTGCCAAAGTGGTATATTATGGCGATTCCCCAACGGATATCGAATGTCTCTGTTCCCCTGCCATTAAAAGTGGTGTTGTGGTGGGATCAAATGGAAATACTGCCCTTCTGAGGTTGCTTGCCAAGTATAAAGTTCCTCAGCTAGCTGAAACATGGACTACAGACTTTGAGAGGAACTGAATCATCGACCTCGAATGATCTGTTCATGGAAGAGCTTAACTGTATAGTTTACTTAACAGAGATGTATAAATCTTGGAAGAGTTTGTGCCCACACTATTGGACTTAACTTGCTCCTAATCACTAATAATCACTTGAGCTCTTCTTACCTGTAATGTGCTTCGAAGTTGTAAATTTGTCATCAAACAAGTAACGCAAATTCATTTGAATGTCGTGGCAAAGTTCATGAATTCCGAAGTAACACCTGGTCTCGTAAAGGCAGCCGCTTGAGAATGTACATGCCTTGCTAATAATACAAATCCGCATCACCGCTTCATTTAAGAGCGCATTAATCCTTCTTCAATGGCTTATAGATCTCCTCGATGCCGTCCTTCGTAATAATCAACATCTGCAAGCCATCACCAACTTCGATATGCCTTTCTACCGCACTGTCAAAAGCGTCCTTAACCAAGTCTTCCACTTCACTTCTAGGTAACGGAATCTTTTCTCTTTCTGTCAATTCATGCCCGACTCCACTGCCTGGTATGTATTGGTTCTTGAAGTTGACCTGGTTGTCCAAGAAGGGCATGATCAAACTGGCTGCAGCACCTGCAGCTCTGCACTGTTCTCTCTCATAACTTCCAACAGGATCGTAACTGTAAACTGCCCCCTTTCCCTCTTCATCCAAGCCTCCGAGAATTGCGGTAACATAGTATGGGAAAAATCGCTTGCTGTATAGAATGGTCGCTAATCGCTGAGCACAAGCCTTAACACTCATAGGCTTGCCGTGCTGGTAACGATACATCTTGACAATTGCATCAAGGCGCTCCTTCAGTGCTTCACCATCTGCAGCAAAGCCTACAACAGAGAGAACGAGGGTCGCATCATCTTGAGCAGCGGTTGTGCCACCGATCTTGAATACTTTTGGTTGGTATCTTGTGTTGATATTGTATCCGGATGTGGAACGGGTATCGCCAGCGACGATAGTGAAGTCGGAACCTGAGATTGCGAGAGTAGAACCACCGTTATCGGTGTACCTGAAGCTATTGTTAGCTTTGTAAATTCAATGAAATCCAAGTTATATACATACGGGTAGAAACCGTGATGTTGTGTGAAACCATCACCTTGTTTGGTTGGAGCTTGATTGAAGGAGTAATTGGGGCCGTTCATTAAAGGATTTTGGCTAAACATGGCCATCTTGATGGTTTTATCTGAGTATCTTTGAGGTTGAAATTTGTTGGAGTTTTGTGGAGGGATTTGGTAAATGTTGCAGAGGTTGAGGTTCAAAGGTTCAAAGGTATCTATCTCAGTACTGTAGATGTCGCGTCGACCTTCAGCCTGCGATAGTTGCTAGCGCCAATCTTTCTGGCAGGGGTAGCTATGAAGCATGTATCACCCGAATTTCCAGAAGCAAACACGATAATTCACGATAGTTAATCATGCACGAATAGCTGATTGCTTTTTACAAAATTAATATGGCCAGGTATGAATATTATTGTTTATATATACTTGTATTGAAACCATGTCCAAGTACTAAACGTTCGATCACAGTCTCCCAAGAAGCATACGGCGGAATGCGCTGGCGAAGATAGCTGAGCTCTCTGCGACGTCGACAACTGGAGACTTCGATGGTTCTGATCTTGAGCGGCTCTGCCGCGTTTCTCCTGGGCATAATAAGTCATCTGGGCGTACGAATGGAGCGAATAATGATTTTTCGGGCTCACTGGCGGGCTCACCCATGGTACGAAGAAGGGACATTTCCTCGATTGCAGGATGCTAATACCCGGGGAAGAACATTAGAGAATTTGAAGTACTTCTGGCATTATGCAAAGCCGCCCCTCTCATCGACAGCACGTACAGCGCGGAGAAGCTCACCAGTCAGTTAAGCCCATACGTTCTTGAGGCGCATACACAACTGTTTGTGCAATCCCCCTTTTTTCGCGCGATCGAGCCATCTCCCGTCGAAGCACTAAGCTACAACCTCACTACCGCTCTTCTCTCCATTGGAATCAAACATGGCCATTTACAAAAGCTCATCGCCGAAAAGTTATTCATATATCTGGATAACTGTCTATATGCTAGCGAAACGGCTACAGAAAATCGAGGTGTTAGTTCGGAATATGCTACGGAGATTGAAGAGGCAATTCATGTTGCAACCGTAACGATATCTCTATTGGGTTTCTTGGACGCAGTATCCTCTCTGGCTAATTTCTGGAACGCAAGAGAGAGGTTGAGCCTATGTGAACGTGTCAAGATGGTATTGTCAGAAGGATTTTTGGTGGCAATAGAGACGGCCTTTTCGACTATTCGCAATACCCATCTCCAGAGCAGTCACGTCAAAGAGTGGAAAAGATACACCCGTCATTATGCAGCTATTGGTAGGCCATTAGGTGCGATGCTTCTGCAACGGAGCTTTATGTGGCTACTCGTTGCAGGGTCGTCACTGCTACTCGTCGATACCGACAGCCTCAGGGGCCATGATGTTTTAAGTGTTCTGATGTCTCGCCTTGAGGACTCAAGACCCAATTCGCCCCGTAATGAGCAAGACATTTCCGAAACAGTTGTCACCCTGACAGACATTGCCACTAAAGAAATAAGTCTTCTTGAAGACAGTGCAGATTATCTTCGTTTGGGCTCTGCTTGGCAACAAAAACTTGCATTTTCAGTCAAAGCAAGTGCTATAACGGCCTATATGAATTGTGCAATGCTAAGTATGAGTGAAGATGAAGCTGAGCCCGAAACACTTATGTCCTGGCTCGAGGATACTCTGGCGGACCCCGTGCAAATGGCTGATGAGACGTTGGCCAATGTTGTTCTTCGATCGATGGCTCTGATTTCTAAACTCGCTCCACAATTCGCACCGGAAGTCAGCCGACTCCTCCCGCGATTTATTGTGCAAGGAAATCCACAAGGGAACATTATCGTGGTTGCTTCAGCATGCCTCGCATATGTCCTTCAGAATCTATCCCAGGATGCCGTCATAACCACCCTTTACACCCTAGGGAATGTTCTGAGTTCTGGTGCAAGCCATCCAGATAGGGCTCCTTCTGGGCCCAATGGGGACTTGGCCTTGGATGGAGCTGCACAGTCAACTCTCTATGGCAAGTACTCGAATGGTAGTTCTATATCTTTAGAAATATTTACAGAAGAAGAAACTTCTGCTGTATATGGCAATGTTGTACAAGCTATCTGTGCTATTGCTCAAAACTGCAAAGATGCTAAAATCATTGCTTTGGCTCAATCAATGCTTCTGCAAAAGATTGATAAAATCAATCAAGTCGTCGATTCTCGTATCATCACAGCTGCTGCAGAATTGTCCTTGAGCGGGGGACCTTTGGAGTTCCGTTCGTTGCTCAAGCTCTATAGTAAACTCACGCATCAGGGCGTCGTTAAAAATACAGAAGTTGTATTGCATGCTGTAAGTCCATAAGAACTCATCAAAATAGCACACTAACTAATCATCCCTAGGTAATGAAAGGTCGAAACTTTCTTTCTTCTAGTTTGCAAAAAGATTCTCCTCTATATGACATATATCTCGAAAACTTACTAGAGGACATAATTAGCAGAGGTGATGTCCACCAAGGGCAGAACACACGAGAAGCCGATGTAGAAGCAGCTGCTAAGGAAATTGCACAGTTGTTGCAGCCCCTGGCGGTATTTTTTTCTACTAACAACATGGTTTCCAATAGCCTCAGCGAGGAAATTTTATCACTAATACGGGATGCTTGGTTCAACATCGTTGTTCATGGCTTCACCACAAATACTGAACGCGGCCAGGTATACCTCAAAGAATTACGTGTACTGGCGCTCCATTCCAAGCCTCTTGTTGCCGAGCAGCGAGGTGAGCAGGTGGAAAGTGATATTGAGCTCAATACTGTGCTACGCCGAGGGATCAGTCAGGACCACGAAGCGACACAGAAAAGACGACTTACAGCCCTTCTTCCTAGCAGAGCCAGAGAAATCGGGGGCCTTAGTTATCGCAAAGTCATCTTCCTTCAAGCCGCCTATCTCGTAGAAACTTTACGAGCCGATGCTGGTGATTGCAGTAAAGCCCTGACATACTTTCTTGAGCCTAGTATGCGTAGAGGTGAGATGAGCAGTACGATGGAAGCTATTACGGCTGCTGTGATGGACGCTTATTTGCGCAAAACTTTAACGGGCCTGAATCCAACCTTTTCGGCTCCGTATGTTGCTAAGCAATTGGCGTCCATATTTACCGGTTGCTGTTACCGAATTGAAAGGGTGCAGCAGGCTGCTATGAACTGCGCGGACAGAATAATACGAGATATCCCGTCTGCTCTCTGTCAAAAGTCCTCTTTATTTGCACTTCTCGAACTCTTGTCGCTTCTATGGGTGAGTTGTTTAGAAGCCGAGACCGATGAGTATGGGCTGAGATCTTCCTTTACTTCTATCAAAGGAGAGATAAGTATCGAAGTGTCTGATGATTATGGCCTCCGTCGCCGTACACTCAATGCTCTATACAAGAAGGCCAAAGACTGGGTAAAAACAGTTATTAATATTGCTCCTTCGGACGTAAAAGGCTTGCTGCAGACATACCTCTCAGAATATGACGATGAAGGCGTTTATGGTCATATATCCTTGGGACGATCATTTGCTACAGAGATGGGATCAGTTATCCCAAGTATGGACCAAAGACTTGAGGCCATTGATCGCCATGGAGAATGTAATATTAACACTGCCTCGGACTTCATTGCTCAATATACTACAAGGCAAGAGTACCGATATGCAGAAGCTCTCCCCGACCATAACGCCGAATGGCTACGTTTTATGCATCTCGATGAACCCAGGGCTTCGATCACATCGAAATCCGACAAAGAGTGTAATGATACGGTAACACTTCTGGCCAAACTCGAGGCGCAGATCCACAAAAAGAAGCACATAGGCGTTGGCGAATTTCGTGATATCCTAAGAAGAGCGGCGGCTTTACTTTGCCGAAGCGACAAGGATGAATGTGCCATCATTCGCTACCTCGTTTCTATACCCTTTGCCATGTTCACCAAGCAGTCAATAAAGCTCGGAATATCTTTATGGCTCGGTGTCAT
This sequence comes from Monilinia aucupariae, assembly GCA_002162555.1. Classification (NCBI taxonomy): domain Eukaryota; kingdom Fungi; phylum Ascomycota; class Leotiomycetes; order Helotiales; family Sclerotiniaceae; genus Monilinia; species Monilinia aucupariae. The sequence goes on along the minus strand of NGKF01000036.1, from coordinate 100,217 downwards.
CAACGAGAGCCCCAGAATGGCGCCTAGAATTTTGATCGAGATCGCACAACAATGGGAATTGACTTCTCATCGTGGAATCGGAATTTTTAATGGCATGTTCATGTAAGTATAGTGGTCTCTCCAACCCTCTCTTGAGCTAATATTGGATAGACACCAGGACCCCTTCTACATCAAGGAAGAATTTGCACCTAGTGATAGAACAGTATTGGCGAAAAAAGCACAGGCAGCCCAAAATATGTTGGCTCCTCACATGCTGCTTCTTCAGTTTCTTAGCAGTCATTTTAACGCAACTCGTCTAGGTAGCCCACATACTGAGAAAACGTTCCTCCGAATTCTGAATTTGACGCTGGATAGCTTGAAGCATTCTACAGGGCACCCGCTTGCTCGAGAGATCAGATTCCAAATCGTTTTGTATGGATTGAGAATTCTTAGACACACTACCACTCTTGATTTCCCTTCGAAGTGTAGACTTAAGGACAAAATTCTCTCTGCCGCTCTCAGTTGGTTCACGTTCGCTCCTCGGTGGTCATTTGGTGGCAACCGTCTGCAATTGAAGGCCGAGACTCGCTTGCTGCACGACGTCGTCCTAGCATTTAGAAGTGTTACGATGGCGGGCTCTAAGCCCACAGCTTTGCTCAAGTTGATTCGAGCGAAGGAGGAGCTCTTGCATGTTTTGATAGAGAGCGAACAAATAAGGTTGAATGTTTGGCTTGATCCCTTACGGTCAGGTCGTGATATCCAAGTTCCCACTCCTGCCAGAGTTGGCCCTATCGAAGCAACGCTACTTCCTTTAGTGCGAACTGCGTGGAATGAAAGCCCATCCTTGGCTATACAACTTGTTTCCAGATTTCCCTCGGTGAGATTGCACAACGATATTCGCATGCTCCTGCTCCAATTTCCTGACAAGGCAATATCGGAGCCTGAAGCCGTCCATGTCTTGCTGGGTGATTCTTTGCCATCCGACGTGGCATTTCAAATGAAGGTATGTGATATGGGAGGAGTGTTCAAGAAAATGCTGACCAAAATAGTACCTTCTATACTGGGCTCCTGTCAATCCGATATCCGCAGTTACATATTTCTTACCCTCATACCGAAATCACCCCTTTATCGTTCAATATGCCATGCGAGCTTTGGAAAGTCATTCTGTAGATGTCACATTCTTTTACGTGCCACAGATAGTTCAAACCTTGCGCTATGATGACTTGGGATATGTTGAGAGATACATTGTCGAGACGGCCAAGTTCTCGCAACTCTTTGCACATCAAATTATATGGAACATGAAGGCCAATGCTTTTAAAGACGAAGATTCTCAGATTGTAAGTATCTCGTACATTTTGAAGTGTTAAACTAACCAATCCAGCCTGATGTTGTTAAACCTACACTCGACAAAGTCATGAATCGTATGATTGAGTCTTTCTCGGGCGTTGACAAAGCTTTCTACGAGCGCGAATTCACATTCTTTGACGAAGTTACTAGTATTTCAGGAAAGCTGAAGCCATACATCAAAAGGCCAAAGCCAGAAAAGAAACAGAAAATTGAAGAAGAATTGCGTAAGATCAAGGTGGAGATTGGGGTCTACCTCCCTAGTAATCCTGATGGTGTGGTGATTGGTATCGATCGACAGTCTGGAAAGCCTCTACAAAGTCATGCTAAAGCACCATATATGGCAACCTTCCGCATCAAGAAAAGCATAGGCGATGATATAGAAGGCACAGACGATATGCTTGAGGAGACGAACAAAAACGGAAACACCCCGAATGACAACTCTATTGAAATTTGGCAATCGGCAATTTTCAAAGTTGGTGATGATTGTCGTCAAGACGTCCTCGCTCTTCAAATGATTGCTGCTTTCCGTGGTATCTTCAACAACGTCGGGCTTGATGTCTACGTTTTCCCCTATCGTGTTACCGCGACAGCGCCTGGCTGCGGTGTTATTGATGTTTTGCCAAACTCAATATCTCGTGATATGCTCGGAAGAGAAGCTGTGAATGGTCTATATGATTACTTCATCTCTAAATACGGCAATGAGGACTCCCTTAGATTTCAAGAAGCACGTGCCAACTTCGTCAAAAGTATGGCTGCCTATTCTATCATTTCTTTCTTGTTACAGTTCAAGGACCGGCACAATGGTAACATCATGATTGACGACGCCGGTCATATTCTACACATTGATTTCGGGTTCTGCTTTGACATAGCACCAGGTGGTGTCAAATTCGAGAGAGCCCCATTCAAACTCACTACAGAAATGTTAGCTGTGATGGGAGGAAGTACAGAGCATCAAGCATTCAAATGGTTCGAAGAATTGTGCGTAAAAGCTTTCTTGGCTTCTCGTCCATACACCGAAAAGTTGTCGCAACTCGTCATGCTTATGATGGACTCTGGTCTTCCTTGTTTCAAACCCGAATCCATCCAGCATTTTAGGGAAAGGTTTGTTCTCGAGAAAACGGAAGCTGGAGCTGCGGATTTTATGAGAGGCTTGGTTAAGAAGAGTTACGGGAGTTACTCGACTGGAGTCTACGATCAGTTCCAGCTTTTGACCAATGGAATCCCATACTAGAGTAGACTTTCGAGGTTGATTTAGCCAATCAAAGGAGGCTGGCCGTGGTGATGATTATAGTGATATCGAGATTGTAATAGGTAGATAGCTGTTTGAAGCGTGGGATTTTGCATGGAGATATATGGTTTAATCGTGGATTTACTATTTTAATTAGCCCTTTTCTTTTCTCGGCGCATTTTGGCACAACAATAATAAATAATACTTGGTAGTTCTGGCACAATAGTCATATTGCATCACATCACATAACCTTACCTTCCCCACACTCTGTAATTGAAGGCTAGATGCGGTACGATTTACGGTGCCCGTTCCCGCTTGCGCAACGCTGACGTAGTATCAAACGACAACATAAATAAATACACCCTCAAAGTCGCCAAGCCATTATCCATCATAGAGTACATACAGCTAGCTATACGTTGCACAAGAATCCCCAAAAATGCCAAGCCTCCCAGCTGAAGCTCTAAACGGCTTCTCCAACGCCTCAGACTATGACAAACACCGCCCCAGTTACCCACCTGAAGCAGTTTCCAAACTTCTTCGTAATCTTGGCGTGGAAAACGTGAAGCTGGGTAGGATTATAGATGTAGGAGCCGGAACGGGGAAATTTACCAGTTTGCTGGCCGAGAGGGGAGAACGGTTTGAGATTCGATGTGTGGAGCCCCACGAGGATATGAAGGAGGTTTTGAAGGAGAAGTTTGGGAAGGGGCATGAGGGGAGGTGGGAGGGGGAGGTGGAGGTTGTGGGGGGTCATGCTGCCGAGATGGAGGTTGAGGATGGTTGGGCTGATGCGGTTATTGCTTCGCAGGTGAGTGTCTGGTTGTAGGGGTTGGGGATGATGGATGGTGTCTATGTTTGCTGACTACGGTTGGGACCTAGTCTTGGCATTGGTGAGTGATAAGGGGGATGAAATTTGTCGGAGGGAAGAGCTTGCTTGCTGATTTATCGCCTAAGGTTTGCTACGAAGGAATCTCTAAAGGAGATTCATAGAGTGTTAAGACCGGGAGGGGCGCTTGGGTTGATTGTAAGAGGTCTTGAATTATTGAGGGGTAGACCGAGATGCTAACATGTGAACGTTCAGTGGAATATAGAAGATTGTGCGTCGCAGAATCATGCCTATTCCTCCAGTGCTAATCATAAAACATACAGATAATTCGCCCCGAGATGGTCGAGAAACCACGACAAAGTGGGAACAGGTTTTGAAGGATATTGTTGAAGATGGTGAAGACGGAGTTCCACGCTTTCGTCACGGGAAATGGAAACAAGTTTTCGAGGACCAATTGGATTCCACACCACTGCAAACTTTAAAGGAGACATTCACGCAGGATCTCCCTCGGTTCTCATTGCCACTTGGAGAAGACCATGCTTCGTGGACGGTATGGTTGAGTGATGAGGCTATTTGGAATAGGTTTGGGACTTTGAGTGCGATTTCCGTGCTGAAGCCAGAGAAGAAAGAACGAGTGAAGCAGGCGGTTCTCGAGTCCTTGAAGGGAATGGATGCTGAGCGCAATGAAAGAGGTGAGGTTGCGTTGCATGGTAAAACTTATTTCTTCTGGACCTCGAGGGTTTGAGTGTCAAATGTAGATAGATGGCCATAGATAGCTTCAGACGCTGATTCTTTGCTCTATCTCAACGCTTTCCAAATATTGAGACATCAATTACTAGTTCTGCACGTAGTCCCGCCGTTTTTTCTTCTGCTTTGCCGCATCTCATCATCGTCTTTTGGATATCATGAATTTCGTAAAGGATCCTTCCTGTATAGCACTCCATAACTCCCGCCCAATGCTTTTCCACCATTGTGCTGTTTAAGCTGAGTCGTCGGCAGAGATGTACATCACTAGAACACACGCACAATTAGATCGCTTGTATCGGGATTAAATCCAGAAGGAAGAATCCTCTCACCATTGTTGCCCCGCACAAAAGCATCACCATGAACTGTCTTCTTCTTTCCGTGAACCCACTCCTCGCATTTCTCCAGCGCGATGTTCATATACCCATCGACTGACTGCAGCTCTCCTGCAAGCATGTGAGTCTTAGGGTGATGCGAATTGAGGAGTGTAGCTAACCTTTGAAGACGAGAGAATTATTGAGCTTTACAATGACTCTTGAGCCGATGATCTCTGACAGGAAGGATGAAGGATCCTTGCCTTCGCCTTGATTCAATGCTCCGTTCTCCATATCTTCTGTGTTAAAATCGATATGGCTTCAATGTAGTTATTTGTTTGCTTTAGAAAACCGTGAAATGGGTGGTACTAGGTGACGCTGACACTACAAAAACAATGGTCGTGAATTAATTGGGCGTCGGTATCGCTACCGGTACTCTTAGCGTACAGTATATAAATATCCAGCCTCGCAACCACCAACCCACCAAATTTCCAGGTTCACAGTTACAATCAAAATAGATCACAGCAATAGCAACCAAATCAACACAAACACCAAGTATGGCTGACCTCAATGCCGACGCATCCGTGCCTCCTGTCAAGAAAAAGTTTTCGCTTTTTAAAAAGAAGTTAACTCCTTCACAAGCTCCCTGTTTAAAACCTGGACAAAATCACACAGATGCTTTCAGTCGCGCAAAAGACTTATTCCCAATACATGTCAAGGAAAAAGAGATTAAAAGAGAGAGGAGGGCTGCAAGTTTAGAGCGAAAGGGTTCATCGCAGAGCAGGGAAAAATCATCATCGAGTCCCAGATCGGTGAAAAGAAGAAAGACTTCGAACGAGGATGTGAATGTGAATGTCCATTTGCATGATTTGGGCAGTGAGACCGAAGATGAAGGGTTCCAGGATAGGTACTTGGCGTTTCATTCCGTGATTTTAACGTATGTTGATTGGAAATTTAGGGAATCCTCATCACCTACGAGTGGCCGACAGTCGCAAATGGGGTCCCCGCAGAAGAAGCGTCGCTCACCTACGACTTTAATGGGGCGTTTCGCTAAAGATGTGCAAAGTAAGACTAAGAATAGCGAGCAACAGGAAACTGTTGCGAAGGGCTATATATCTGTGAGCGATAGCGACAGCGATGATGCCGCCGCACCTGTTGCGCAACCTATTAGCAGGAGTTCCTCTCCAGCTGTAGCCTCTACTGACCAGATAGCCATTGTTGATGATAATGACGATGACGAAGATGCACTTTCCGAGGAGGAGTTTCCGGAACTATTGGCAAAAGCTCGAGAGAACAAAAGGCTCGCTGATTTAGCACTGCAAAGAAATAATGCCGAGTGGGCCAATAAGAATCATCAGCCAAACCGGAACATGGGCGATGATGATGTCTTCGAAGACAAACAGAAAGGCGAACCCATCCTAGAAATATTCATCTCATCTCGACTTGAAAATACCAAGAATCTGGTTATCAAGAGAAAACTTCATCAACGTTTACGAGAGGTTCGACAGGCCTGGTGCGATAAACAAGAATGGGAGGGAGAACGCATGCCGGAGGACTTAAAGGATTCCATTTTGCTTACATGGAGAAATAAGAGATTATTCGATTCCATGACATGCGCATCTCTGAATCTAAATTTTAACACAAATGGCGATCTTAATAGCTCGGGCGACGGTTTCAACAGCGGCAGGATACATATGGAAGCATGGACTAACGATCTCTGGGATGAGTGCTGCAGGGCTGCTGAAGCGGAAGAAATCAGTAGTGATAATGACGAACCCATTGAAGAAGTTGCACCAGAGCCCTCTACCAAAATGAGATTGATCCTCAAGGCACAATCGAAGGATATCAAGGAGTTCAAAACATATGTGAAGTCGACGACGACGATTCAGAAATTGGTCGATGGATTCCGAAGCACCAATAAAATTCCAGCGAACGATAAAATCATCTTGACTTTTGATGGCGATCAGCTGGATCCGGATGGGACGGTTGAAGATGCGGGCTTTGAAGACATGGATACGATTGAGGTATTGATCAGATGATGGCGATATCTCGTTTGCTTCTGCGTTTATCTTGTTGAGTCAAAAGTTTTGGTTGGTTGGATGTTCTCTGTAGGCGTGTGGTGTACCGGCAAATTTTTGATACCCTAACTGGACTCATCTTGGTTCTAATGTGGAGGAATGTCTGCTATTTCCCCGGGACTTGGTGTCGGGGGTAACTTATGATCTGTTTGATTACATCACTCCTTAGGGTTTCTCGATAGTTAATGTATTTTAATGGAAAGAAATATTTCTATCTTCAGGTTCAAACTCAAGCCTATGTATCTACTATCTACTCGAGTATTGTACGCTTTATGCGGACGAGTAAACCAATTTCGTGAAATGTGTTGAACATGTATCCGAAAGGGGAATCGGCTTTGGTATACATGAATTGTCGAATCCAGCACAAGTATGTTATCTCTAATCATAAACCTGATCATTAAGCCCAACATCAAATATAGTTTCAGGTATTGTTCCTTTTACCATCATGGCCCACCTTGCTTGATATTCGGGCATTCCCTCATAGGTCTATCGCTTTACCCGCCATCTTCGCCTCGTTCGCTCAAATTCTTGTCTTCATCGTTCCACCCATTGGAAGACCAGTGCTCGCTCTCTTTGTAAGTTTTTGGGTCTTGTCTCAAGTGTTCATCGTTCGTGAATATATCGTAGACATGAACCAGATATTGGCGTCTTCTACCGCCATCAACATACCGAGCTGCCTCACGGACTACCATCGCATGATCAACCTATGGCCGATTGTTTGGTGCCTACCATCCCAGTACCTTAGAAGACCAACCCCCCAGTCCCCCCGCTTTTCCCCTTTTCCTTCAACCGCAGTACCGAGGTATCTACGCCACAGTGCCCGAGAACCAGCTCCATGAATCTTACAAATCTCCGTGCTTTCACTTTTCGTGCGCATCGTATCCTGCTCAAGTTCACAGTCTTGAAAATTGACGCTCGAAGCTCAGTCACCGCTTCATGAGCCCATAATTCCGACCTCTGGGCTTCGGTCGAAAGCTCTGCGTAGAACTTATTATGTTCGTGACAGGGCTGTACAACTTCCAGGCCATCTTCTATGAGATAAGAATAGTGGTAGGGGATAGTCTGAAATCTCTGGTTGATCTGAGAATAACCGGGGGGCGTAAATGTTCCGCTGAGTAACTCTCAAAATGGTAGGTTTCTTGAACAAGTAGAATGGTTTATACTCCTTAGCCTCCCAATGTTCCAAATAGAGAGCGTGCTACTCGCCCATATATACTCTGGCTCCAGTAGGATACTCGTTTACGCTGCACCAAGGCCAGCCTTTTATCTTGGGGGTACCATTTGAGCGTGTATACCATTGGCAGTCCGCAACCTTGACCAATTTTGTTAAATCAAATCCCTTTACATGTCAAGGCCATTGAGATTTTTCAAGAACCCTGGATGACATCCTGCATAAAGGTTGCCATCTTCTGGGATTCTATGGGCAATCAAACACTGCGCCACCCTCCAAGCACCGACACCGGGAGAGGTAGAGGGGCAGAGCACACTCATTGAAGTAGGTCAAATGCCACTGGAAAGGGAAACAACAGCATGGCAGATACAGAACTTTCCATATAATACCTGTTGCTTACGAGTAGAGTAGAAAAGACGACGAGGTGAACCTTATGCCAAGGACGGAGTGTAAAGTTCATAGAATGAAGGGGAAGTAGGATGAACGAACAGTCCGTGTCGGACGGGTGAAATAAGTACTCTCTCTGTACAGGACGAGTAGAAATGTATTACTTTCACCCGGATTTTCATTCTCCCGCCAAAGGTCTAATTGATGTGGGGGTCGGTATCAAGGGACACGTGCACGTGCACGTGCGGGGGGGCTAGTGTGTGCTTACTAGGTGATGGCCCGTGTGAGGTAAGAATAATTAATAGCGCGGGGTTGACAAGAAACTCTATTATTCCACCAATACACATTCGGGATTGTGGAAGGAAAGTAGCAAACAAGAATCATCGTGGACTTCTTTTTGGTCTTTGCTCCAATTTGACCCACCATTGAGCCAATCGATTATGCTTTTCTCGACTTCTTTCGAGCGTACCTGGTATTGTTGATGGCTCGCAGTTGTGAAGTCGTATACGAGTCTACCTGCCTGCTTCTCTTCCTGGCGGTAAGTACATAACTCTCTTCTTCTTCTTTTTTCAGTCACTCATCCGCATATCCTCATACCTTTTCACATACATATCTTCAGCATATCAATCAACCATCATGGCTGAAATTACCATCACAGGCTGGGATACTCGCGATGTTCGATTTCCCACTTCTCTCGACAAGACTGGCTCTGATGCCATGAACGCCGCTGGAGATTACAGTTCTGCATACTGCATTCTCAAGACTGATTCCAAGTTCTCCGGTCATGGAATGGTAAGACACGTTTGTCTTTCACTACCATTCACTTTACCGAGGCCTGAACCTTACTAACTAATCCTTCCTCTCGCAGACTTTCACAATCGGTCGTGGAAACGATATCGTATGTGCTGCAATTAACCATGTCGCCGATCGTCTCAAGGGACGTACCCTTTCCTCTCTCGTCTCAAATTGGGGTCAGACCTGGAGGTATCTCGTTTCCGATTCACAACTGAGATGGATTGGTCCCGAAAAAGGAGTCATCCATCTCGCCCTTGGAGCTGTCGTTAATGCCATATGGGATTTGTGGGCAAAGACACTGAATAAACCTGTATGGAGAATTGTGGCAGATATGAGTCCTGAGGAGTTCGTTCGCTGTATCGATTTCCGTTATATCACAGATGCAATTACACCTGAAGAGGCCATTGCTATGTTGAAGGCCGAGGAGGGAGGAAAGGCAGAGAGGATTGAAGATGCTTTGAACAACAAAGCTGTTCCGGCTTATACCACAAGTGCTGGATGGTTAGGCTATGGTAAAGATAAGATGAAGGGGCTGTTGGAGGAGACGTTGGCCAAGGGATACAGACATTTCAAGCTCAAGGTTGGAACATCCGTTGAAGATGATCGGGAACGTTTGGCCATTGCAAGAGAAGTTATCGGATATGACAAGGGCAACATTCTAATGGTTGATGCAAACCAGGTATGTTGGACTTGAGTAGTGACACATCCAGTTCACGACTAATAATCAAATAGGTCTGGTCTGTCCCTGAAGCTATCGAATACATGCAACAACTCAAAGACTTCAAGCCATGGTTTATTGAGGAGCCCACCTCGCCTGATGACATTCTAGGTCACAAAGCTATTCGTGATGCTCTCAAACCACATGGAATTGGTGTTGCGACTGGTGAGATGTGTCAAAACAGAACTATCTTTAAACAACTCCTCGCCAGCGGAGCCATTGATGTCTGTCAAATTGATGCCTGCCGTATGGGAGGTGTCAATGAGGTCTTGGCTGTTCTACTTATGGCCAAGAAATTCGGCGTCCCAATTGTTCCACATAGTGGTGGTGTTGGACTTCCAGAGTACACTCAACATTTGAGTACCATCGACTATGTTGTCGTCAGTGGCAAATTGAGTGTTCTGGAATATGTTGACCATCTCCATGAACATTTCGAGCACCCATCTGTAATCAAGGATGGTTATTACCAGACTCCTCTGGAGCCAGGATATAGTGTTGAGATGAAGGCAGCAAGTATGGATCAATATGAGTTCCCAGGAAAAGATGGGGTTAGTTGGTGGAAGAGTGAAGAGGCCAAGCCGATCTTGGAGGGTATTAAGATCTAGGCTGTGTTGGCGATGGAGATGTGAGGGTGTCAATGACTTTAATATTGGGTCTTTGGCAGCAGGGCAACGATGGCATCCTGTATGATTATGTTTCATCCCAGATAGGGGTCGAGGGTTTTCATGTTGGGCCTTCTTCCGCAGGGCAACGATGGCATCCTGTATAACATTTTTGTTATCCTAAAAATATGTAGCACCATTTATATACCAATTTATTTATTTTCTCTCCAAGTCATGAGTAACGTAAACCTTAGTCCTCAAAGCTCTACTCGAGTATAGCCTTAACACGTGAAAGGTATCTGAACCATGTTGGATCATGCATCAACGCTTTTGATATCAACCCACCAATCCATTCTCAAACTGCCTACTCGTACTTGCGGAAAGAGAACATCAAACTCCGAGGGCTCCCGACTCTTTCCCTTCATCCAAAACATCACGTGCTTTGTGGTTCTCTCCTCGTTTCACATTTGAGCGCATTGGGCGCCTTGAACATCCATCCGAGTGAACACAATCATCGCAACGTATTCAGATATCACATCTCATCACATCTCATCCCATCTCTTGGGAGAATAATGTTGAATTTTTAATCTTTTGCAATTTCCCTTCGTAAGACCGTCGTTCAAGTGGTTCTGAATAATCTCATCTATTCCTGTTTCCGGGCCCAACCTCAAATCACATATATCATCATCAATCATGGCATCGAAGCCATCCCCAAAACCATCCAAAAAATCGAAATCGACAATTGAAAATGATGATCAGTTACAATCGTTTACTCAAGATAACTTTGAGAAAGAACTCAAAGCTCTAGCATTAAAAGCCCAAGAAGAAACTACCACCAGATTCCTCTTATCTCAACTGTCGGTCTTGGCTCAATCAGCCACCCTCCTCTCACTCGCCGCCATATATTCAAACGCTTCTCAGCTCACACTCTCTCCAGTCTATGGATCATATCCAGCTGGAATATGGCATTCGAAAGGAGTCATGACGGCCTGCTTCTTGGGCTGGTCATCAAACCTATTTATCAGGCGCTACATCCCAATCAAGAAACCCGTCCAACTTCTCCCCATCATCGCGGCCTATATTCCAATGGCCCAATACTTTCTCTTTAAACTGAGCGGTTATATGGGAGCTAATATTGGACCACCCATTACAGAAGGGCTCACGTTTCTTCCTTTACTCCTCCTTTCTGTCTCGTGTACAGCCACTACATTGGACGATTTAGAACTCACATCTGGTCGATGGCCTTGGATATCCGACGCCGCACCAGGTATTATATCATATGCCTTCTTCAAAACTGTGGAGTATGTATCTGCAAACCAAATTTCTCAATATATCGGCCAATCTTTCGTATTCACGCGTCTTGGAATGCAAATTGTACTCCAAGCTCTGTTTTCCGCCTTCGCTCCTTCGAAACTCCTCATTTGGATATTACCAGCTCTATTTCATACCGCGTTGTTCAATATACATGTTCCAACGCCATACGCTATTAGACAACTTAATAGTACGATGAATTCTCAGGGCTGGACAATCCTTGAACGAAAAGAATCTCTGACCGGCTATGTTTCCGTTGTTGAAAGTCATACCATGGGTAGTGGATTCCGCGCCCTGCGTTGTGATCATAGTCTTTTGGGAGGGGAATGGTTGATTAATGGAAAGAAATCCGAAGGAATTGCTGAGCCTATTTACGCAATCTTTGTGATGCTGGAGGCAATACGTTTGATTGAAGTGGAAAAGCCGATTAAGGACGAAGATGCTAGTGCTTTGGTCATGTGAGTATCCCAATGATCTCCATTTTGAAAAGTTGGTTTACCAATACGAAATAGTGGTCTCGGTGTTGGTACCACGCCAGCTGCACTGATATCCCATGGAATCCACACTACTTTAGTAGAGATAGATCCTGTTGTGGTATATTTTGCTCGGAAATATTTCTCTCTTCCAGAGCCTCAAGAAACTATCATTGATGATGCTGTATCCGTGGCATCGACTTTCGCTGCTCAAGGAAAGAAATTCAATTACATCGTGCATGATGTGTTTACAGGTGGAGCTGAGCCTGTCGAGTTATTCACGTATGAGTTCTTAAAAGATCTTTATGATATCTTGGAACCAGGCGGTGTTATTGCTATTGTAATTTTTCATTCTGTTCCACCACTTACCAAAATCCATATACTGACAGCGCCACAGAACTACGCTGGAGACTTCCTTCTCCCACCTTTTGTAATTATTCACCGCACGATCCGCTCCCTCTTCCCAACGTGCCGTATTTATCGCGAAAAGGAAGCCCCAACGGATCAACAAATCGCAGAAGATGGACAAGATTTCACTAATATTGTTATATTCTGCACCAAGCCTCTCTCGAAAACCCCATCCTCTTCCCTTGCTCCGTCAATCAAATTCCGCAATCCGATAGAAAAGGATTTCTTGAAGACTAACGCGAGAAGAGCATACCTATTACCAAAATGGGAAACAGAAGATGAGAAATTGAGCAGGGGAGAGAGGAAGGGTGATGAAGAGTTTGCTGGTGTTCTGAGGAGGAATGATACAGCAAGATTGGCAGAGTGGCAGGTCAAGAGTGCAAAGGGCCATTGGGAAGCTATGAGAGGCGTGTTGCCTGGGGGTGTTTGGATTGATTGGTAGGGGGCTGGGTTTCTCATATCAGTATTGGGGCTGAGGAAAAAGGAAGCTGGTTTTTATTTCTTTGGGTCCTGTATAAGATGAGAGGAAATGGGATGGAATAGTCTATGTTCATAACCTTAGGCACGGTAAATGCAAATACACATAGTCAAGACTGGGGCAGAAACAGCTGTAAGATTCTCGCTTCTCAAACTTCTTCTTCGTGCAAATACTATAACTGTATATGTTGTTACATCGAAGATACCATTCGTTCAATTGGATTCCAGGGACAGAACCTTGCCCTGATTCGGTATGATCATCATGTCCAACTTTCCCTCGGAGTAGGTCGGAAATCCTAAATCGCCCCAAGAGCCTTGACGATAAATGCAGTCGCAGTAGGAGCATCATCTCCATAAGTCAAATCTAGAACATAAAACCCAGTCAGCAACACACCCCATCAAACACCCCTCCCCGGCCCCAAACAGGAAGAAGAGGAAAACAAAAAGAAGAAGAAAGAAAGAAAGGAAAAAAAGAAGGGCAAACTCACGCGTCGTAAAGTCCCCAAACCCGGAACAGATAATATCGTTCTTGTGACAGACGCTCCACACCTTGGAGGTCGCGACGCTCCCGACGGCCTTGCCATTGTCCGGGTCGCCGAACACGACGACGGCGGCGATCTTAGCCGTCACGGCCGCCGAGATCAGCTTCGCGGCTTTGTGCACCACTTGCGCGCCTTGCGAGTAGCCGCCCAGCACGAGCTTGGCGCTGGGACATTTGCTGCTGGCGGACGTGGCTAGGTCGGCGAGCTTTTGCGATCCGGCGGTGTCGCCGCCGAGGAGGTAGCTGTGAGGGGAAG
>NGKF01000036.1:53135-80958 GCA_002162555.1 Monilinia aucupariae | reverse complement strand
TTATTATTATTATTATTATATACTCATTTATAGTTCAATAAGCTTTATATATGATTTTTCAATTTAATGTAAATTTATATAATATACTACTTCCTCTCTTTAGCGGTAGTCTTGTTATCAAAGGATTATTAAGTGCTCGAGTGTTCACGAAGAGTATATTACAAAGTCGGAATTCTAACTTTAAATAATAATGCATTGATCGGTAAAGCATCCAATCTTGATATCGATAGCTGCTTCGCTCGCGAACAAGACCAACTTCATCTTTAAGTTGCATCACTCTCTCCGTCGGAACACGTGGCGCATCCCACTTTTCGACTGGCAGTCCTCGAGTACGAAACCCTTCTTTTCTTCTCGACTCCAATGAATATGAGGATACCAGTTCATGGACCGAAAGATATCACAATCGAGATGAGCATCCTGATCAAGAGGTTTTGCTGCATGCTAGAGTAGTGTGCTGGGAACCATGGAACCTCGGTGCCCCCAGCTCTTCTCCGGGTTAACCTTATCGAGGCTGTGTAGAGTATTCGGAGTAGATGAGCATGGTACCCGCCGCCACTCTGGAATACGATCAGGAAGATGCTGTTGGCGAATGATCAACTACTCGTACACACGGAGTATACTACTGAGTAGATCTTGATCGGTTATCAATACTCGAATGCATTGGCGAGATCTCTCCATGTACACTCGTATACTCTAATGGCTTAGCATATCACATGCAATACAGTATTGATGTTGAAAATTCGATCACCATCTTTCCTTGATATCCTCTATATCTCTCCTTGAAAATAGCTTCACATCTTGCATTTGATCGATCGGGATTATGATGCACGAGTGTTCCTACTCTTATCCTCGGATATTCTTGGTTCTTCTATACGAAGGGGGAGAAAAAGAATCACCGCGTGAGCTAGAAAGAAGAAAATGGTACTCGAGTAGACATACTCGTACATACACGTGTTCCAACACTTTTACTCAATATGCAATATAGATATGGATCACGCATCTTGGATCATACTTGAATTAAGATTCAAGCAGAGTCTAGAGCCCTTCTTGACATACAACTATGCCTTTTCAAGCGTGTAGCCGGTCAAGTCAAGAGATGGTTGGTTTATTGCATGGCCAGATAGCTCTCTTCGAGCCACTTGGTTTTCTCCCTGCAGTAATATTAGAGCCCTGCTTTCCTCGCTTTGATACCCATCTGCCCTCTCACATCTCCAGCATCCATCAAGATGAGACATTCAGAGACTACGGTTCTTGTCGCTGCCGTCGCCGGTGCAGCTGCTTCATGGACCAGCGGCACCGTCACAAATAGCACTACTCCATACTGTGTAGGTTACGCCATACCCACGTGGAACCCAGGATCCGTATGACTAACCTTACCCCGCAAGTGTAATGCTTTGGCACTGGCAGGTCTCACCGATAGACTTACGTATCCTGGCCAAGACGTCTACACCTCTCGAGTAGAATCCTATTGGTCATTGGCGGCCCAACTGGATCCTTATTGTATCATTCAACCACAGAATGCAGCGGAAGTCTCACAGGCTGTAGTGGCACTTGTGAAGGCAAACAAGACACAGCCGTGCAAATTCGCCGTTCGAAGTGGTGGCCATACAACTGTGAGTATAGTAGTTATCCCGATAGAACTCCAATCCCATTGCGCTTCTAGGCGCGGTTGAGAGGTACGATTGTGCAGTTATTGATCCTTCTGTATTGTAGTGGGCAGGTGCCGCCAATATCGTGGATGGAGTTACCATTGATTTGGGGTTGATGAACTCTACCACTTATCATGCCGAAAACAACACTGCGGCAGTGCTTCCCGGAGCTCGTTGGTTATCCGTATACGAGACGATGGATAAGTACGGACTTGCTGTTGCTGGTGGTCGTGCCGCAACGGTCGGAGTTGCGGGCCTTACGCTTGGAGGCGGAAATTCATTCTATGCGGGTCGCAAGGGCATGGTCTGTGACGGAGTGGAAAACTTCGAGGTCAGTCCAAGATTCCTATACAGACCAAATATCTAACGGATGCTCAGATCGTTCTTGCAAATGGAACGATCATCAACGCCAACAAGGCAACCAACTCGGATCTATTTCAAACGTTGAAAGGCGGTTCGGGAAATTTTGGAATCGTCACTCGACTAGACTTGCAGACTTTCGTTGGTGGTGACAATGCGCCCAACAATATTTGGGGCGGTGTTGTTACATACCCAGCCAGTACTACGGCTCAGCAACTCCAGGCTATTGTGGACTTTGGCAACGACATCAACAATGATCCATACGGGTCTGCCATCGGGATTTGGCAGTACTCTACGTTGACAAACCAAACCACGGTGATAAATGCTTACGAGTACACACAGCCCGTCGTAGCGCCCCCAGCGTTCAAGGAATTTCTCGCTATCCCTGGCAACACATCCGATTCCATGAGAATCACCAACATGACGGATCTCACAATTGAGCTCGAACAAGCCGGTGGCTACAGGTACGTCGGAGTATCATAAAGTTGGCACGGGTCAGATGAATTAACCTTGCATCAATAGGGATTCGTTCATCACACTCACTTTCAAGAACGACTTGAGAGTTCTCACGAAGGCGATTGAGCTCCACGACGCTCTAATCCCCAAGATCAAAAGCCGCGCGACTGGTAACTGGACCATGCAAAATATGTTTCAACCCATCCCCACTGTGTTCGGCCAGATTGGCGCCCAAAGGGGAGGCAACATGCTTGGCCTTGATAGATTTGACGAGACGCTCGTCCGTACGTAGAATCCCACCAGCGTTCGCATAGACACACCCACTAATTACCACCAGTATTCCAATGCTACTTAGCATGGAACGGAGAAGAGCAAGATGAATTCTTCCAAGGTCAAGGCGACTCGCTCATCAGAAAACTCGGCGACTATGCCACGAGCATCGGCCGATCCAACCCCTTCATCTACCTGGACTACGCATACCTGACCCAGAAACCACTGGAAGGGTACGGCGCCGCCAACGTCGCCAAGATCCGAGCCGCGGCAGCCAAGTACGACCCGCACGGCGTCTTTCAGACCATGGTACCTGGCGGCTTCAAGATTTCCAAGGTGAATTAAATAATACGAGCGGTGCGCGGAGTTGACGGCAGCCTTTGACTAATGAGGGAATGAAGGTCTTCTTGACGACGGATGAACGGCAGACGAGTGAACATGACGAGTTATGAGGCGGAGAAATAATGTGTGATTTATAATTGTATATAGAGTAGTTGCTGGAAAGAACCTCGTAAAGACCTGTCTGCTTGATAGCGCGACGGAAGAGCCGGGCCTCTGGTCGCCACCACGGAACCGACATACTCTGTATATCCTATTCGGAGCGTAGAATTCTTGCCAAGCCGAGGATGTATCTCAAGCTTGCGAGGCTTTATCGAGAAGTAAGCTCTTGACCAAGTGGTACAGTAGCACCTTGAAATACGAGTACATGGGTTGAATTTCAAGTAGTAGGCCTCGATATCTGTATGCGAGTACGACTATGTAAACACAAGATGCTACTCTCTTCTCTCTACGCTCTACAACGGCTCTGGCACATAAATTGAATACGATCATCGATTTACTCGAGTAGAGTATATTTCATCGTTTATTGATCAAATCGCCGATACTCGAGTATACTCTCGTAATACATTTTCAATACTCGTACTGTAATTCTTCCTTTGCAACCTCCCAAGCCAAAGATCCCTCAAGCATCTTCCATCTTCCATCTTCCATCTTCATCTCTTCCATCTCATCCAATCATAATCTCCAACCATTCATTCTCTCAGCCCTAATCCCCCAAAAGCATCACCTACCCTACCCTACCCATTCATTCACTCAACACTCAAACACCCAACCAGAGAAATCCCCCCAATCCAATCCAATCCAATCCAATCCCTCATCTCCAATCCCCCCTCCACTCCCTCCACTCCCTCCACTCCCTCCACTCCCTCCACTCCCTCCTCCCCAACCCCCCTCCAATCCCTCTTGTTTCAAATCCCAAATGTTGCACATCTATCAACGAACCATAATCCATCATCTGAGAGCGATGTCTCAGAAAGGGGGGGGGCGATCCATCCATCGGCTCTTCATCTTTCTTCCTTCCTAATTTACGTACGGAGTACGTACGTGTAGCTAGCTAGCCGGCTAGCTGACCAAGCAAGACCGTGGGCCAATCTTCCATCTTGTAAAATCTCCACTCCTCCTTTTTTGGGGGAATTCCTTTCATTTGTGTGCATTGAGCCTTGTGAGCCAATGATGTTTTCTAGAACCCTTGGAAGAATCGTGTGTGTGGAGAATACCAAGGCCAAGTAAGAATCAAGTGGATGGGGTGGATGTAAGCACCTCTTCCTTCATTGGTGAGGTCTTTGAGCACTGAATACGAGTGGCATCTTTGATAATTGGCCCTGGTTTCTCTACAAGACCTGAAAACCAAAATGTGATCAAAAAAATCTTGCATAATTCTATAAAAAGTAGGTGCAACTCATGATCCCACCAACCAATAACCTTAGACCCATCAATCGTAATCCATTCATCCCATCAATTCTACCAACATCTGATATCATAATAAACTCTCTAAAATCCGAACCTCTTCTCTACTCGCCAGCTTTAACAATCTTACAGATGAGATCAGAACCACCAACAGAATCTCCCTCCTTGATTTGCATACCGCTGACCTTACCAGCATGTGGTGCTGAGATGACCATTTCCTATGTTCATGATTAGTTCATAATTCATCCCATTAATAGCCTCAAGTCAAAAAGGGGAAAAGACTCACCATCTTCATAGCACTCAAAACAGCAAGAGGATCACCCTTCTTGACCTCACCACCATCCTTGACTCTCAACTCAACAACCACACCGGCCATAGGGGCTCCAACTTGGCTGGAATCTCCTGGATCGGCCTTTGCTCTGCTTGTATTCTCCACAGCCGCGTTGTTGTCATCAACAGTAACCTGTCGAACTTCACCGTTCATCTCGTAAAAGACCTCTCTCTGTCCAGTCGTATCTGACAATGGGCCGACAGCAAGAAGCTTCAAGATCAAAACCTTACCCTTCTCCAACTCAACATGGAATTCCTCACCAATCTCTGGTCTTGAGAGGAAGTATCTAGTTGGAAGGACACTCAAATCACCGTACTTTTGAATGAACTTTCGGTAATCTTCAAAGACCTTGGGGTACATGGCGTAACTTGCAACGTCACACTCAGTGACGCTGCCCCACTTAGAGTGGATATCCTTCTTGATTTGAGCCAAATCAAGTGGTTCGAGGGTAAGTCCTGGGCGCTTATCAAGCTTGCGTCGGCCACGGAGAGCATTGGTTCTCAATGGCTCAGGGAAACCACCATATGGTTGACCCATCAAACCTTCAAAGAACTCCAAAACGGAACCTGGGAAGTCCAATTCACTAGCTTTGGCTTGGACGGCATCAAAGTCGAGTTTGTTGGAAACCATAAATTGTGCCAAATCACCAACAACCTTGGATGTTGGAGTGACCTTGACAATGTCACCAAGTAAGTCGTTTGCTTGCTCGTAAGCTTTCTTTGTCTCAGCCCATTGAGCACCAAGACCAAGTTGAGATGCTTGGAACATCATGTTGGTCAATTGACCACCTGGGATCTCGTGGTCATACACATCAGGATCAGGACCATGTAAGCCAGCTTCGAATGGAGAATAGAGCAAGCGGAGCTGGGACCAGTATGTATCGATAGCTCGGACATGGTGAACGTTCAAACCTGGGTCAAGATCTGATCCTTCCAAAGAAGCAAGAACAGCTCCGACACTTGGTTGAGATGTCATACCCGACAAACTATCAGTTGCAGTGTCGACAGCATCAGCACCTGCATTGGCGCAAGCAACCATAGATGCAACACCAGTACCGGCGGAATCGTGAGTGTGAACATGGATTGGAAGATCTGGGTACTTCTTGCGAAGGGCTCCGATCAACAAAGTAGCGGCCCTTGGCCTAAGAACACCAGCCATGTCCTTGACACCCAAGATATGAATCTTAAGAGCGACCAGCTTCTCAGCCAAAGACAAGTAGTACTCCAAGTTGTACTTCTTTGATGGATTCAACACTAGAGAATAAGCGAGTTAGTAATTGCTTATCAGAGAGTGCGTCAAATGAAATTGTAAATCAAAAACTACCACCCCATAGATACTTTCGGTGACCAAGTTATTGTCAACAAGTGAAAAAGCGACCCAAGGGTAGGAAGCAGGGGAGAGGATATTGCCCGCGACACGGCATCCCAGGAGAAAAAACTATTCCTCTCCGTACGGATATTTTCAATATCCAAGCTACCATGAGTGAAAGAACTGAAACTTGCTCCCCATCTCGCAGATATTTCCAGTGTTCAAACTGTCATGAACATTGGAATAACGCTCCGAAACGTGAGAATAGTAAAAAGTGAAAAAGAAGACATGGATTGAAACATCGAAAGGCAAATGAAAATGAATATTTGAAGTGAAGGGAGGGGTGGAAAAAAAACGAATTTTGGAATAGAAGTAAAGGAAAGGGGTTGTTTACTGCGACACATGTTAGCAATTTTATACCATCAATCTATAGAAGAGAATTACAAACCTGTCTCCACTATAACAGATCGTTCCTTCTACAACACCACCGGCCTTGTGTACAGCATTGATACCAACCTCGAGTTGATCAATATCGTTCAAAGCATCAAAAACTCTGAAAATATCAACACCATGTTTCTTTGCTTGCTCGACAAAGTGGAAGATGGCATTATCTGGCAGGGAAGAGTAAGCAACACCGTTGGCTCCACGCAACAACATTTGGAATGGAATGTTTGGAACAAGCTTTCTCATCTTTCGGAGTCTGTCCCATGGATCTTCGTATAAGAAACGCATGGCAACATCGAAAGTAGCTCCACCCCAACATTCCAAACTGTACAAGTTGCTGTAAGCATGACTGGTCTCCTTTGCGATGTTCAAAAGATCAACTGTTCGAACACGAGTAGCAAGAAGCGATTGATGTGCATCACGCCATGTTGTATCCATGAGAAGACAACCCTTGTTTGCTCTGACGGCCTTGGCGAATCCTTCAGGACCTTGCTCGAGAAGAACATTTCTCCATCCCTTTTTGCATGGTACAGAAGTATCAATCTTGTTTCCGCTCTCATCAAAGAGTTCTGGCATAATGATTTCACCCTTGAATTTTGGTTCTCCAATTTGGCCCTTGATGCTACTTCCATTTACCGCAACATCTCCAAGATAGGCCAACAATTTCTGGGCACGATTTTGACTACCGACCAAGTCGAACAATTCAGGGGTATCGTCGATGAATGTGGTCCAGCAATTACCCTCAATGAAGGTAGGATGAGTGAGCAAAGTGGCCAAGAAAGGAATGTTGGTCTTAACACCACGGATACGGAATTCGATCAAGGCACGAAGGACCTTTCTTCGTGCGATCTCATAAGTAGATCCTTGACAGGTACATTTCACCAACATGCTGTCGTAATGAGGAGTAATGACTGCGCCAGCGAATCCATTACCACCATCAAGACGAACTCCATTGCCACCAGCTGAACGGTATACCTCAATTTTTCCAGTATCTGGCGAGAATCCTTGCGCGGGATCTTCTGTGGTAATACGACATTGGATAGCAAACCCTCTGGTGGAGATGCGATCTTGTGTAAGACCCAATTGAGCAAGTGTTGCCCCTGCAGCAATTTGGATTTGTGCAGCAATAAGATCAATTCCAGTGATCTCTTCGGTGATGGTGTGCTCGACTTGAATACGTGGGTTGATTTCGATAAAGTAGTATCGGTTTTGTTGATCAACCAAGAATTCGGCTGTTCCTGCGTTGCGGTAGTTCACAGACTTGGCAAGTTTGACAGCATCGTTCAGGAGGTTATCTCTAACTTCTTGAGGAAGATCCTTGGCGGGTGCAATTTCCACTACCTTTTGATGTCTGCGTTGCACGGAACAGTCACGCTCGTACAAGTGAACAATGTTTCCGTGGCTGTCTCCCAAAAGTTGTACTTCAATGTGCTTTGGCTTGTCAAGGAATCGTTCCACGAAAACGGTTCCGTTACCAAAGGCCGACTTGGCTTCGGATGTGGCGCGGTTGAAAGAGTCTTCGAGTTCTGCCTGTTGTCGGACAACACGCATACCACGTCCACCACCTCCGTATGCTGCCTTGATGATGATTGGGAAACCATATTCATCCGTGAATTTCTTCACATCCTCAAACTTCTCGACAGCGCCCTCGGTACCTGGGACAACTGGGACACCGGCTTTGATAGCTATTTCTCTGGCAGATACCTTGTCTCCCAGAGCATCGATAACGGTTGGAGAGGGACCCACGAACTATACCGAGATCCCATAAGCTACAATCCTCACACATCCAGAACGATAGGTATTCCACTTACAATAAGTCCGGCTTTCTCAACATTTCGTGCAAACTCAGCATTCTCGGAAAGAAAACCATAACCTAATGACAAATTAGACCACTGCCCCAGTAATTGCGATAGAAACAAATCTCATACCAGGATGTATCATTTGAACACCGTGTTCAAGGGCAATCTTGATGATTTCGTCTCCTGCCAAGTAAGCACCGACAGGTGTATATTGACCACGCTTGCCAATAACATATGCTTCATCGGCCTCTGTAACACCATGTATCAGCCTCTACCTTCACCGAGTATACTTAGCAGACTGTACTCACTCTGCCTGTGCATACTAAGACGGTCCTCATAACTATTCACCCAGTCAGTCCCGTATTCCTGTTATATGATTATCGCCAAGGCGTTACCTAAAGACCGCGACAGTTTGTAGAGAAAGCTCGTGAGCCTAGAAAAAGAGATGAGTCAGTTTGATGCATGTAAAGTGGCATGGAAGATGGCATGGATAGAGCTTTTGAAGAGGAGGGCAGGACAAACTTACTGTACGGAAAATCTGAAGAGCGGGGGAATCGGGTCAGCACATCTGAACATCCTGCGGTTATCAGCTTGAAGCAACTGGACAATAACATACACGAATAGCTACACAAAAGTTAGTTTTGAGTCACGCAACACAAAGTAGACAAAGAAGTGATCGATGAACGGGAAAACTTACGGATTTCTCCACGATTAGCCACTATATATGATGAAGAGATTTAGATTAGCCTATACTCAGGTACTTTTGAAGGCTTGCCATATGAGAGGGTTGTGGTTAGTTGATTGATTGCTCACCAAGAATCTTCTTCAGTTGCATGATAGAGGAGTTCGCTCTAATGCGATGAACTGTGTGTGGATGTTTGATATCGGAACCCTCCTCAAAAACCTCACTATAAGCACCATCTCCGTGAGGGCCTTTCTCGTCGTGGTGAGCAGCCATATTGAAAATTGTGATGATGACTGGTTATCTGGTTGGTTTGTATTGTTGAGAGCTTTCTCCTCTGCTGCTTTTAATCAGAAGATGGGAGGGATGTGGATAAGGTTGGAGGGGCTCTCTCTCGGCTCAAGCTCGGTCCAAGGATAGCGTGGCGGTAAGCTCTTAGTGATGGAGGGGTTAATTTGTAACCTTGGGGGTTTCTCAAGAGCTTCTTCAAGAATGCTCCTACTAGTGAGAGGTGATGAGATATTGTGCAATTAATTGTATGATCGTTTGTTGACCTGCTTTTCCTTTTCCTTTTCTCTTTTGTAGAAGAGGTAGAGTGAGAGGGGAGAGGTAGAGGTAGAGGTAGAGGTAGAGGTAGAGGTAGAGGTAGAGGTAGAGGTAGAGGTAGAGCTAGAGGTAGAGGAAGAGCTAGAGCTAGAGCTAGAGCTAGAGGTCAAGGGAGAGAAGGGGTATGAGCAGAAGTATAAGTAGAAGAAGTATGAGAGGAAGTGGAAGAGAGAGGGAAGAGTCAGAATGAGAGGACGAGAGGAGGGTTGATCCTTTTTAAGAATGAGAAATCAAGGGATTCCTACTTTTAGCGGTCGACCAGTCAATTATCTCCCAAGGTACATACACACCATACATAACATGTGTAGACGTATGGGAATACCCCCCTCTCCCCCGAGTTTTACTTTGGCTTTATCTCGAACACTTTGAGGCTGCAAGTGATGAGGCCTATGAGGGGGCAGTAGAGTCTTTTGACCAGGGTTATGACTTTTCTAAACTCTTAAGATTTCTTGGAATTGTCTTGGTTGAAGATGTTACGCCGATATGCCGTTACGGCGCAGAGGACAGTATTCAAAATAATACCGTCATCATGATTCACTCTGACACTCACTCACGCTGCCAAGTACTCCGTAGAGAACAAACTGTATCACCATACGTAGATAGATATATGTATATAGATACCTAGTTAGGTAGGTAGTATAAGTAAGTGTTCTTGGATCTCTTGGAAATGGTTTCGTAGTGGGCGACTTCTTAGATAGATGGAGGACAAAGAAGCCGAAAGGGCTCAGATCACAAGAGAAAACGTATCTTCACCTCCTTGTTGTTTGGTTTGTTTGCTTGCCTCACTTGGCGGGACATCAGCCATTTAATTTGCTTCTACTTGATGATCTGAGTACTCGTCCTGCCCCTTCTTATATGAAGTCACAAGATCCGAGCTTAATAGGAATATCGGACTAGTACAGTACATTTACCATGTACAGTACCACGTATCAATCGAGTAGAATCTACCGATGAGTCCTGAAAGCCAACATATACTCTGTATATATATATATATCAATGATTCCGTTAACCTTTCATTAAGTTATTCCCTACAATCTACAAGTACCCAATGATAGGTGAAAGAGCAACCATATCACATTCAGTGGTTCTACCACGACACTGCACGATCGTCAACAACCTTCTCGTCTTCGAAGTTTAAAAATGCCAAGAGTAGTAGAAGCACCGAAATCTAACGATCAACTCCGTACAATCAACTAATCCATCCATTCATCCACCCATTCACCCATCCATTCATTAATATCCTCACAGCTATTATTTAAGCTTGCCGCTTGAAAATGTTTAACTTCGGAATGGTCCAAGTACCTGTCTTATGATCTAAGTCCCGAGCCAATCACCGACTGACGATAAACCACAGATCGACCCAAATAAGATCTTCAATCACGAATTAAGAATAATATCAATATCCCATTTGGAACTGATGGAACCGCCCAGAAAATATGGTGCCATGCGCTTACACAGTAAAGTACACATATATCGAAAAGAAAGACAACATCATGTGAGATGGGGATATATAATCGACAGCACGATTGATCGAATTCAAAAGATTCCGTTCCATCACCCCTTCATCTCACTCGCGTACACTGACTGAGTCACCACCGACGTTACTCGTCTTGGACACGAACGACATGGGCTCATGATCGCCTGACCGCTTGGGTTCTGCCACCAATCAGGTCATTCTGCCAATATAAATCACTCCTGGCGCGCGAAAGGCGGTCAAGCAATAATCAGTCCATGCATGTTCTTCGTACCTTCGCATACTGTGCACTCGTATATATTGTTGTATGCATTCCTCCGCGTCAAACCCCTCCAAAGAAAAAAACACATCACTACTTACTGTATGTATCAGTCAGACAACATGCAATATAGCGCGGGGTGAAATCCCCATCTCGTGTCCAGGTGTACATGTATATTCGACAGCCAGGCTTTTGTACCAATTATGCAACACCCCATTCAAAGCAACGAGGGTATACAGTACAAGCCAATAATCCTTCATCTGATCACCACAACTCATATCCAGCATTCAGTACTCGAGTATATATAAAATACTGCACAACCAACTCCATGCACGATACTCTCCGGCACTCTCTCACCTTCTCACTCACGAGTTACAGCCCCAACCTCACCCCTCCTCCCCCTCACCTCTCCTTCCATGAGTCCATGGCAGTGTGCAACGAGCCACGACTCCAAGGATGGAAAGGAGGATGGCCCATCTAACTCTTAATCCTGTCTGTCCTGCTGGCTCACGGACAGACTCCGTAGATACCCCCCTCCATACCTCCACGGAGTCCGCAGAGCCCACCGAGTCCACACAGCAGTGCACACGGGTACCATCTACCCAGCGTAGTGTGGGACCCGGCGCGGCCAGAACACATATGCCTCGGCCGGTTCTGCATCGGAGCCCCCAAGGAATATCTCCGGACAACGTTATTAATGCGCGAGAAAGCTACCAAGGTACTCCAGACTCCGAGCGAGCCCAGCGTAGGAGTGTTGTCTTCGTCATTATATAGGGTCTTGAAAGCATCCTGATTGTGACACTTTACTGTATATAGTTTCAAAAATCCCCATCTCTGTTGCCAAGTCATGTATTGAAGCTTGCCCAGCAATCATTTCAGATTCGGCTATTTACACACGAGTACCCTACAGATCCCTCGAAACTGTTAGTGATTGAAGTTGAACCCCTAAGTCTTGAATGTTTCAGCCAACCAAGCTACTTGACATCAAAGCATTCTACTCGTATTCTAGAGATCTTTATTTCTTTCGCGATGTACTCGAGTAGCTATTTTATATATTCATGAATTGAATGATTCATCTTTAAGAAGGTGATGAAAGATAAAATGAATTGAATTTAATATTCTCAATTGAATTTATTCATCTAATAACGCTTTTAATATTTCATAACACTCTTTTACAGTAAATATACAATTACTGGTACAAAAAACAACTAGTTTATTGCGTTACTAAATACCTCTTTTACATGCTTGACTATCACATGAATCTCAAATAATGCAAATCATCCTCACTCTTATCTATACCTACGAGACAGTATTAACGGGACGGCACGAACATCACACACCAAATTCCTTTGGGTTTATGGTAAACTAGCTTTTTTGCTTTTCTCGTTTTTCAGAAATTACATCAGAGAATCTAAGAGCAGACCAATCCATAAACGCTCGTCAAAACTATCAGTTACAAACATGGCGAGACTCCCTTTCACAAGGAAGAAGTTTCTACCCAGTAAATGCTGCACCAAGCATACAACTACATCGTCATCATCATGGGAACTTTTCGAGACGCAAATCCATATGAAATCCCAGATCCGATGAATAATCATGAAAAGTTACAACCCAAATGCAGTGTCATTATGTATAAACGTGTTCTTCATCCTCTAGCATCATCTAAAATCCTCCGTAACCTGTTGGTTGTGGTGCAAATCCGTTCGTATGGCCGAACTGAGCTGGAGATGCGCGTCCGGTGGGCCCAGCGGTGATCATGAGACGATTGCCTCCAAGAATGGGAGTGTTATCCTCTTCTTGAACCTGTGACTTTTCTCTCAATTTTCTCTCCTCATTGTCCTTCTGTAACTCGGCAATTGTAGAGCTTTGTCGAGCCAAATAGTTGATCATGAATGGCATAGTAAAGTCTGTGAGACCGTGGCGCCATGAAACTTCCATGACAACATGAATAGGGATGAGGTCATAGCAAGCATAGAGCATGCCGACATAACACTCACGACTGCCAATATCAACGAACTAATAAATTGATTAGCAAAATAATCATAATACTGTATGTTGAACTTACATATCTAAGCAACTCCTCGACAACGTCTGTCTTGCCAGAAATAGCAGCAGTCTCAATTGCATCCTTGAACAGCTTGTCTTGCTTCGAAAGAGCAATCGACTTCTCCCAGCGCTTGTTCTTGCGGTAGATGTTGGCAGCGATTTGACGGAAAAATACCAAATCGTGACGCTCCAATCTTTGAGCAAGCTCGACGGCATCATAGTTATCATAATTCTCGACCGAATCACGAAGAGTCTTGTAATCTTCCTCTTCAATCAACAGATCATTGATTGCACCGTTTACAATCTTCTTGTTCTGGGTTTGAACATTGAGAAGGAAAGGCTTGATGAGAGGGATGTTATCAGATTTTTCGAACATCTTGACAACACGGTTGACGTCAATTCTTGGTGCAAGTGCTTGAAGAAGATCGGTTATGAGAGATGGCTGCTCTTGAAGGTAGAAATTTAGAGCGCGGTAGTAGATCTCCAAATTGGCTACCTTGACAATAATGTCCTTGAAGGAGTGATGTTCCCATGCGTCTGCAGCTCTCTCCATCATCGCAAGAGCAGCATTGTCCCACTCATCATAGTGACAGTACAAGAATATCAGCTCTGGCCAAAGGTGGGCTTCCTCACAGGCACGAATCATCTTCGGAATGTTGATTCTGCTCCAGAAGAGCTTCAAGTGCTCCATTGTACGATCTGGGTGGTACTTGGAAAGAGCAACTCCCAATGAAGTAAAAATACCCATATGGGCACGTTCAAGACCTAGACCTTGCTCAAGTACACTAATAAGCTCGTCAAAATAACCATTGTGCTCGTATTGCTTCACCAAGCTTTGCAACTCCTCGGCGTCAACAATCAAATTCAGACCACAAATCTGAGCAAGACGGAATTCCTTCTTCTCAACACAGGCAGCGTTGACTTGCTTCCAGACCTTGATGTTATTGGCCTTTCGTGCGCACTCGACAGCAGATTGATAATCCTCGAGGTGAACAAGAGTGGTGGCAAGCTTGGCCCAGTTTGAAATACTGGTGAAAAAAATCTTTGCAGCTTGATGGAAACCTTCAGCGTATGCCTTGTCACCCGATTCTTCAATGTCAGCGACATTGGTTCCTCGGAGGAAGTCCTCAAGTTCGCTAAGTTGATCTGTACGAGCGTATGCGAAAGCAAGCCCGGTGTCAATAGCAGGCTCACGTAGGGTCTTGCGGGCCATGCGAAGGTATTTGATAAGGTCTTCGTCTTTGCCGGCGTGTGTAGCAATTTCAATAACCTCGAGGTAATTGCTTGGATCTTCTGCTCTGATATATGATGAGATACCATCGCTTACGCGTAGACCATCCAATTGGGCCTTGGCAACTCTGCTCCATACTTCAGGTAACTCCACTCGTTCTGCATAGTCTTGGGCGCGATCGATGCTGACAATATGCTCAACAAGGACATTAACGGCGCTGGGGTGGTCGTTGATCTTCTTGTACACCTCAAATGCCTCCTCGTATAAACCAACGTCAATGCAAATTCCGGCAACATCTTGTGAGTTGTAGCTATCCAACTTATGAATATAATCCATAACTCGGCTCTTATCTGCTTTGGTGGCTGTGAGAATGAGGAGATTTTGCAAGCTCTCATTGTCACTGAATGGTGAAGGCTCAAGAACGATCTTCTCAAGCAATTCAATCAATTCACCTGGAAGGTCAGCAGCAAGGAAAGCAGAAACAGCGATAGAGACCTTTTCAGGCTCAGTTGACTCGGGAACTGCTGTAGAGATGACTTGGTCGATAACCGATCGGCGGTGCACGTTGTTCTCGCTTAGAACGAAATTCCAAAGCTCTGTGTCAGCTCTCTCCAAAAGATAGCGAGCTTGAGCCTTGTACATGGAGTTCTCGTTGGTGATGTTGACAAGCTCGAGGTCATTATTTCCTTTACGGAAGCAAATAATCGCTTTAAATAGTTAGCTCATAATCCATTAAAACATCAAAAGAATCCAGTCCCAGTGAAAAATGAGGTGGTTAAGTCGTGAAAAAAGGTTTTACATACCAAGCGATGGGTCCCTCTTGCTACAATAATTTCCAACGACTATAAAGAAGTTAGTTATGATACTATCATCAGCGTAAATACAGGGAATGTACCCAATGTGTCATATTGATCATTACTCTTAAGGAACGCCTCTGGGTTGTTGTTACTGAGCTATCGTTAGCGATTACGCACCATGCACAGTGAAATGGTGACCATACCTGTCAATATAGATCTTGGCGAGGGCGTTTACAATAGCTTGCTGCTGATTGCCTGCTGCCAGTGTAGCCTCGAGGAATGGCAACAAGAGCTTAAGGCGGTTGCGGGTTTCGACCTCATGAACAAGTTCATCGATAGGAATGGAAGCATGGTTGACGGTGTTCAAGAGATTCTTAATGATTGACTCATCACAATCAACATCAAGTAATCCAGCAATGACAGCAGGTGTTCGGGCTGGGTTGACTCTTTGAACATAAACTTCAATCGATTGAAATTGTTGGTTTTGGTAAAGGTAAAGTACCAACTCGTGGATGAAGTTGAAACGATCACAGACAATGATGAGTGGTAACTGTTCGGTCAATTTGGCTTCCTTCAAGAAGTTCTTGACCTTCTCGGCCGGGTAGAAGTTGCTACCTCTCACAATTCTTTCGACTTCGCTCATATTACCCATTGTGACGGCGGCCTGGATATATTTGAAATTGACATCTGGGTCTTCACTCAAATTGACAATGCTACCAAGGTAGTGAAATAGACCTTCGGCAGTCTTGTACTTCTCGAAAAGATCGATCAATCTGACGGGACCGAGTAACTCTGAATATTTAACGGCGATTTGGACAACAGCTGCAAGGTTTTGACGGATGTTAACTTTAAGCATAGCATCAAGACAATCTAATGATTGCTCAAGGGATAAACGACCAAAGTAACCGGTGAGCCAGTCTTGGCTGAAAGTTGGAGATGCCACAATATTGACAATAACGCGTTTAATGGCATCAGGGTCTTCATAATGCTCCAAAGCTCTTTGGGAAAGGCCAGCTTGTTCACACAGTTGTGCAATTCTAGGCTTGTCATAGTGAGAGAACATGTCATTGCCAAGGATGGCGTCAGCGACTTGAGGAGCGTTCATGAGGTTCATTTCAAGGAGACGAGTCTGCAAGGCTCCTTGTTCAGGATTATTATCCTTTAATGCATCAAGTAAGAAGGCAGTTGCCGGCTGAACCATTCCTTGGGATTGGAATACGTCAACGACACGCTCGATATCAACAAGGGAACCGCCTTCGGTATTTGCCAACTGGGTGGCAAATTCAGCTCCCTTTTCAGGGTTGATTGAAACAATGTTACGGAGTAATTGGACGTAGTCTGGTTGGTATCCTGCTTGTTGGGCGTAAGGCAAGATCTTCTCGAATTGGCCGGTCTCTGCGAAAGCAGCAACAACCTTATGAGGAACATTGGCCTTGAGGTAAATAGCAAGCGCGAGCTGTGTATCTTGTAGGCGGACAATGTCACCTAATTCTTCAGAGCAGTCGAGCTTATTTTCCTTCATCCACTTTTCAAGGAGGTGCTTTCGGTTTTGGGCCAAAACAGGTCGCACAAGCTCCAAAGTCTCATGTTTGTTCAACGATCCTTTATCAAGTAGAATACCGAAGTATTGCAAGATGACAGAAAGTTGACCTGGTACAGCTGGTAAGTTTTTGAGACGGTCGATAGTTTGTGGAGTTCGCAAGAAGCCGCGAGGAGAGTTTGCCGCAATCTTCGAGGCCTCTGAGTAGTTTCCAGCAGACAAAAGTTGCTCGAATTGGTTGGCATAGAGATTATCAGCACCAGGCAGACCGGCCCTTGAGGCAAGCTTGACGGCCAACCCAGAGTTCGCAGGATTTTGGAGGAGGTATGAAATGACCGTTGTTTCATCAACAGATACAGATAGCACTTGTCCTCTTCGGTTAACACCAACAAGTCCCGCGGATTCAGAGTCACTAGCTGTAATGAAAATCGTCTCGCTCGAGATACGGTTCATGAAGATACATGTACCAGTCTCAAGATCGTAGAGATGGATAAAGCCGTACTTGGTGACCAAATAGATGATACTATACTTTTGTGAAACTTGCATGGCGACTGGGAAATCGTTTACTGCTTCAGCGGGAAAATATACATCGACTGCCTTCTTCGAAAACGTTGGGTTGGAAGCTTGGTGGTCGACCTCGACTATGTGTAGCTTTGCGCCAGTAGCAGTTCGAACAGAAAACGTGAAGACCTTCGTGTCTGCTGGAGCAGCTTCTAATCGTAAAGTTCCGAATGCTGCGGCGTGACCCTCAATGGCCTGACTGATACCTCTGTCTTTCGAATAAAGTTGCATCGCTCCGACCACTCGTCCTTGTTGTTGTGTAATGCCCACGACTACCATCCACTTTCCATCACCGCTAACACGATAATTGATGATTTGGCATCCCTAGCATGATATCAATATTCTTCCATTCTTGAACAGACACCCAAAACTTACAGAAAGGTTTGGATTTCTCTTGAACACCTCCACTGGAGCTGCTTGATTTGGGTCAAATACATCCCAGTGGTAGATTGTGGTGTCGGTCACCAATCCCAAGCTTGTCTCACTAAACCATTTCCAGAAGACAACATCTTCATTCATGGTAGCAGACTTTAATTTAGCCTTGGCGCCCAAGTCAAATATTTGTAAAGTCCTCGATTGTGCCTTCAAAGCGATGACCTGCTTCGACCAGTGCATAATAGCACTATCCGCCTTGATGGGCCTTCGAGTGACAGCATTATTTTGTTTTAAATCTACGATGACGACTTCTGGCTGTGAAGCTTCGTTCTTCTTTTCTCGTACGCAGATGTAGGAATCTGACTCGAGCGTCTGTTCAGAATGATCAGCAAATGCGTAAAACTGAATGTAGAATAACTATAACTTACACATGAATTGAAACCTATCGATTGTGCCTAAAGGACTCCTTGTTAGCAAGCCGTATTGAGATGAAACACTAAAAGTTAAGATGGTATGGCAGAAGGTATGGTGGGAATAGCTATGTTGTGGTTGGCACATACCTCAACTCCGACACTTGTTAACTAAATGAATGTCAGCAAACGCGAAGTTCAACAATTCCATCGTCGCAGAGCTCATTTCATACCTGGAGAAGCTCCGTAAACTTTATTGGGAGTGGACCCATCTTTGCTGATTCTCTGAATCTATGCGATCAAAGGAGAAGGGCCGCCTTTAATTGTTAACCCAATGTAGTGGGCAAGCTATCTGCGCAAACAGGCGCTGTTTACCCAGAAACGAGCTTAATTAGAAACAGACGCAGGTTTGAAAGTACAAGTATTGTGGAAAATAATTAAGAGAATTTGAAAATCATCCAGAGAGGGGGAATGCAGTGAAATATGAGATTGAAATGCGGAGATATGTGGTTGTGATTGCTTCAAAAACTTGCCTGGTCGCTCGCGACGATGACAATCAACGGGCTGGACCAAGGGAGCTAGGAACAAACGCGCTAGTCTCATTTAGTCATTCATGTACTCGTAAGCCGCGTCACATGACTCAATATCTCAGGAGACCACCAGTGGACTTGTCTTTTATGATGACCAAGGCCATTTTCTCACCAGCACTCAAGTCTCACGTTCACATCAACAACTTGTCTTTGGGGATGATATTGAACTCGATCTCATCGTCCAGTTCTTCGGATAGTTCTCAACATAAATATGTAGGCGCCTTTTCAGTCCTACAGCGTAAAGTTACGCAATGCATCTGTTCCTTCTCATCTATAAAAACGTATCGACAGCATACCTAGTATTCGAACGTCCACATCTACAAGTCATTTTGTTCCTGACGCTGATGCTAAGGCTACCTAGTAGTACCTAGTAAGGACCTCTCCAAATTCTACATATATATTCATGATCAATCCAAGGTGGATTACATTAAATATTCGGCTGCTACTGCTACACCTTCCATGGCTGACCTGTCTCTCTCTCTTTGGCTTGTTGAACGAACTTCTTGATAACATCATCCCACTGATCTTACCAGAAGGTTGCGAAGGCCTGGCATTAATCTGCACGGGAATTCTACGCACTATGTACACCATTCATTGAAAACTACCACAAACTTCGTTCACGCTTTCACGATTTCACTGACTTCGAGGAAGATGGTGACTCACGTGGCGCCGTGGTTATTGAAGCAGCATGGGATCTGACAATCCACATCTTTATTAAATCTTTTATAGTGCATTCATAATGATGATTTTTGCACAAGCAGTACACCTCTCTGCACTCGGCCCAGTAATTTTATTTCTGACATTACAGACCCTCGCCGTGGTGAAGCTATGATCGGATTTCTTGGCGGTTATCATCATTTAGAGCAAGTGGTTCTCAATTGGAACGCACCCTATACCAAAGTTTAAAAGAACCTGGAGGAAAGACGCTACTCACAAAGTGCTGCTGCTTTTCTTCTAGCGTTCCTGCCAAAAATCAAGAAGCTTAAAGAACCAAAGTACTGGGAAACGTATGTTGCAGCCTATAAGTTGCTCCATATCATTATAGTTGAAGCCACACAACCGCATCAGTCTTATGGACGCTCGCTTGTCCAAGTAACAAGATTCAGAATATCTGACTTGTGGGACCCTAGTGATTGAAACGACTAACACATTCAATTCCCTCCCGTCTTCGCCGCAACTGCAATCTTTTGTGAGTTTTGGCTGTACAACCACGAGCTCTTTTGAAGATTCAATCCAAAGATCTTTACCATGATTACAAGCCAACGCTTGAATCAGTATATTTTATAAATTATCATACTGTATCAGTCATGCGGCTCTTGCAGATTTTCTCAAGTACCCCTCCTCTCAAGATACTCAGGTCCTCGCATATAACTACATGGAGTATTGATAGTCCGGAGTGGGGTAGTTGCAAATATGTCACTGCATTTGAACGAGAAACTGGAAATCACCTCGAGGAGCTTTTTATTTCATCCGCGAACTACAAGGCTCATTATCTCTTGGCAAAGTATCAGTACCCGGCTTTCAAAGATTACAAAACTCGAATTGCGTCTCGAAATCGTGATGTGCGATATTAGATACCCTTCGGCATGCATCGGTGATTTTCTACCAGTTTTGCTCTCCCAGTTGACATTACTCTGAAGAGAAAAATACCATCATCAAAAGGTACTCGATGTTCTTTTTTTGTCTTAACTCCCTCCAAGAAGGATTCGAAATTACATGCCTTTCAAGAACTTCGTCTATCCTACCCCGTAACTATAGATGATACACATAAGCAACAGTGTGTGAAGCTTGCTTCGGAGATGCAGAAGATGGGCATAGTATTGAAATCGGAACAGTAGCCCAACTTGTTCTCTTGCGTTTGATGGCATTGAATTCAGTTGATGGAGATCATGGCAATCTTTGGTTGTATTATCGTTGAGATTCAGGGGTACACGACCCAGCACGGCTGAAGTCAACGCCGACATGCTTGTCATTTCCCTGTTTGATAGTTTGCTTGTTGAATCGGAACTCACCTTTTAACGGAATTCCACTTGTCACACTGATGTTCTTAGATTTATCATGGTAAAAATTGATTTTGTTTCCTTTCATTAATTTTGAAAGTATATAAAAGAAATTAGAGCCACCTGGGTCTCAAAAGTATTGGCCTGAACCACCACCAACCAAGTTGGTCTTATTGTCTAACCTTCTCCAAAACTCCAATTGCTCATATATTTATATAATTTTACTTCCTTGCTCCCCTCGTTTTCTGTGTTTTTTATATTTGTATCATCCAAACAGAAGAGTTTGTCCAGCCATTAGTTCTTCGCTGGAACACTTGTGCGGGTCATTTGCATTTCCCTCCAGTACCAACAGCCAACTAATGCAGCTCCTGGTCCAACAGCCAGATTGGCTATAATCAAAAGCACAGCAGCTTTTCCCACGTCAACATTTGTTCTACCGACACGCTTGATATCCCAAACAGCATTGCAACACCAAGCATACGATGCAATGTACACACTCCAAAATTCGACTAAGAAGTAATTTCGGAGCCCGGGAGTAGCATTAGGAATGAATACCAAGTTGAGGGATAAATTTGGGTTGCTAGAAAATAAGATGTTTGAGAGGACGGTGGTGTGGAGCGCAACGCCTATAGCAAATGTACTCAGGTAAATACCCTTGAGATACAGAAGATCCTTTGGTTGATCGGCTGCGTTGGGTGTTCCGATTGGTGGTGGGACAACTTTTTTCAAGACCATTCCACCAATGAATGTCAGGAGAGATGCAATCATAGGCGATGCCCACCATACTGTATCGAAAGCTTCAGCGGCACCCTGACTTGTCCATGGTACGAACACTAAAATTGTTGGGATGATGTATCCAATTGTAACAGAGGGTAAAATCAGTTTGACATAGTGAGCTGGCACAAGGCGTGATAGTGGCCACCAATATGGCTCAGCGTCAGAGAACATAGTGTATGCTGTATAAAATAATGGTGTGACAACTCCAAAGCCAAGCCATTGGGATAGTGCCAACCACACGGTTGGTCTGAGATAAAAGTCAGCTCACGAAAACGTGGAACATCCTGGCGGGACTAGGAACTACTTACATGGCAATAAGGTTCATATCATTACGCTTTCGACAAGCCTCAATCAACCAGATTGACAGTGTCTGGATCAGCATACCAAAAAAATATAGGCTCAATATGCCTAGACCTTCGTCATTTTTGGCGGCAAGTCTCGGGCTTCGTAAAATAGCTGCAAATTGGTCTGCAAGGCCTTCGTTCCTAGAACGAACCCACATGCCATAGTAGGCAGATATAGCGAGACCAATGTAGAGCAGCATTTGCAACCATCCTAGCGAGCCTCTCAATGCAGGAGGCTTCGCAAGTTCATCTTTATAAGGAATCAATTTCGGGCGCGGTGGAAGCTCTACCATGTCCAATTTTTCGGCATATGGTTGGTTCCCGGAGAAGTTGAACATCACATCTTCTGTGTCTGTCATTGGCAGCACAGTTAATGCAATGAATTTGTGCAAAGGATCTTCCATTGCTTCTGTGCGTTGCTGTTCGTGACATGCATCTTTCAGCGTGATGGCTCGACCTTCGCGCAGCTTCTGTAAATCTGCAAACATGTTTATCAATTCTGAAGTCATTGGTTTTGGAGACTTTCTCAAAAGTTTGACCAAGGAGTTGACAAATGCCGCGGAGGTCTCAAATGCTGAATTTGCTCCATGGCCTCCAATTGGGTTGAACTTGTGCGCAGAGTCTCCAATAGTAACGATTCTCTCGAAGTACCATTTCTTATAGACATATTCGGGTAGTGCTGTCAGTGTGGACGAAATCTTCTTTTCTTGAAGGACTTTGAAGCTGATCTCTGTTGTGATTGGGTCATTTTCATGCTCCTTCAGCACTCTGGCCCCGTCTTCTTTGGTATACCGAGGGATATCGGATCCATAGAATGTTTTCTGGTTTTTGAAAAAGAAGAACCAATAAACACGGCCTTCTGGCCCGCCATTGATGAGGTAAGAGCTCTTCTCCCGGAAAACCGAATGCAAGTTTCCCGGTTCAAGCCCCTCAATGGGGTTAGAAATGCCGAAAATGCAACTATAATCGCATGGAGGGGCTAATATACCATCAGTTATAAATCCTAACCTTCCTGAAGGAAGTTCTGGGGACTGTTCATCTGTATCAAGTATGGATGATCGAACCCTGTTCGCTCCACTTGGATCCAAGTTTCAAAAACAGAACATTATTGAAGGATCGTCATATCGAAACGTTAGTTAGCAAATAGGAACTTACCATTATGTTCCCCTGCAGGTATATAGCCAGGGGCTCTCTCTTCAGCCAACCTCCACATTTCGGACCGCACTGTACTATGGATGCCATCACCACCAACCAATACATCTCCTGTGAATTCAGATCCATCAGTCATTGTGGCTATGACACCTTTCTCATTCATATCAATCTTCGATAAACGCTTCTCTGTCACAATCTTGGACTTGTCCCTGATATTATCGTATAGGACCTGAAGGACCGATTGACGATCGAGGAACAAAATAGGATATCCATGTCTGTATGAAATCAGAATAAATTCTTAGTTCTTGGAATAGGAGTGTGCTTACCTCTGGACGAAGGAATGTCTCATTCCCGAGTGCCCTGCTATCCTCTCTCCCTCGCTATTGCGGAAGTTGAACTTCTCAACGGGTGGTGCTAGTCCTAGGATAGTCTCAAACAACCCTAATTGATCTAGAATTCGATTGCCGTTCGGAAGCAGTCCTATACTTGCTCCGACTTGAGGGGCTATCTTTGGATATGCTTCTAGAATGATGAAATCGATCCCATTCAGCTGGAGCATATTCCCCAGGACTAGACCTGCAATGCTTCCTCCAATTATAACGACCTTAAAGGGTTTGTACTCCGCCATCTTAACAAGTGATATTGTTTAGAAAGCTAGTGCGCGTTGCTTTGCAGAAAATCCTGGTGCAGGTGAAACTTGTCACAAGCTTTACTGTTTTGCCAGAACAAAGTAGAACAATGCGATCCTATATACTAAGGTACATATTTGGCAAATGAGCACCCTATTTTAAACGTGGAAACGGAGCTAGTTTTTCAATATATGATCTTGACGCTTGGAGAACAACGGGCCGGCTCCCTCCATAAATGATTGTTATTTAGCAGATCTGTTCCAATCTGTATGATTTGATTGGTCAAATGCATTTGCATAAGCCAGATTGTGGCATCTGAGTAGATTTGGCATCGTAAATAGCGAGTTTTTCTTTTAAGATAAATGGGAAATCCACATCCAGTGATGAATCTTATTTGTTGATATATATGGGGCGACTTCCTAGCCAACGATCGTTCGAGGCCACGAATCATGATGGTCTATGGATGTTCATGCAGCATTCTATTCATGGAAAACTATTGTGCATCTAGCCTCAGGGTCCATTGATCAATACTTGTTTGAACAGTGGGATGTACATGGTGGTACTAGTTATTTACCCTTCAAGGTAAGCTTGAGTGTTTTTGCCTCAAACCATGACCAAAAGAGGGATGTTCACGAGATTATTACAATAGAGCCTGCATACATGGTGTTTTACCAAGACTATCGGCTTTCTTTCATTTTTCAATAACTCGAAAAGCGAATTTGTTCTCTTTCCAAATCAGACCTGGTTTGCTGAAACCCAGAATCCAGTAGTGCAGGCCCCGGATGCGTGCCAGAGATCAGTTTAAACACCCGCTCCCGTCCCGCCATCACAGATGTCGTTGGGCACTCATTACCCGACCTGTCAAAACTTCATCGAGGGATAATCTAGGGGTGAAGAAACTAGAAATATCCTATTGTTTTGGCGAGTATTGAGATCTATCAATGAGTACCAACTGGTGATAATCTGGGGGTATATATGTTCCGGTTGATCTTCACGGGTCCAAAAAAATCCCCCCAAAAGTTGAAAAGATTGCCCCGCATCATTATCACGCATTATTATCACGCAAGCTTTTACTCGTCTTTTTTACTCGTCTTTTTTACATGCAACTTGTGAATTTACTTGTATTATTTGTACATACAACTTATGAATTCTGCACTCACATGTGCTAAACGAGCTACCGGAACTTCATGTACGTTCCCCTTTCGCTTACGGACGCAGTCAAGATCCTCTAGATCCACTCTCGCTCAATTGGCTAATCAACTTCAAATTATTAATAGAGATTCTTTTCAAGCTGTGAGGGGGAAGCTATGAAGAAGTGGGGCCGATGAATGAATTAGTGGGGATGAGCGCGACAGAATCTTCGAGTTGCAGCCACCCCGGTCACGATCAAACGAATTACCAACTTCAATAGCCAGTGACGTTCATACTCCGTACAGTAGTGAAAGGGGGGGGGAAGGAAGATTAACTCGCAACTGCGAGGACTCTACGCTCTCTCCACTTTCAAGTGCTTTGAAGATTGAACCCGTTTTTTAGGGTCGAATAAGGGGGAAGAGATGGGTTAGGAATCGGAGCAAAAACAAAGTGAGGCTGGCGCCAATTTACCTCCGCGGTCGTCCTTAGAGGAAGCGGCTGTGATGTCCCCGTCATCCGGGGCCGTGGATTAAGTCTCTTCAAGTGAGAGAACCTTCCAAAAAGAGCTTTGCCTAGCTCTAGCATGCCAACGCAGGTGCTAATAGTTTTGCCGTTGGAAAATGCTATTGAGATTTCCTTGTTTGCGAGAAAACAATAGTTAAATGACATCTGCAAAGAAAGAAGAAACTCGCTGTCTGTTGATCTCTTCCTTCTGGGCATGAAGGTCACCTATCGGTACAGTTTGCATCCGCGCTGGAACACCTCGTTGATGATGAGCTGCAAGTTGTAAGGCTTGCACGGATCAACACTGCATACTGTCCCTTGATCTTGATATTGGTATTCCATTGCTTTTTTGAACTTTGAAACCTTTTCAAAAAAAGGGATCAAAGGCATGAGAGTCTCACAGGTTGGCCTCCAACGGCTTGACGTTAAATGGTGGCCAACTCCCCGCAAACTTTATTCTATTCGGTAGAGAATCTAGTCATCTATCTTCCTGAACTCGCCAATCTTATACCAGCATTCTCCCCGTACCTTTGTTCTTGCATTAGACGACGTCAAAAAGTTACCTGTGCTTGTGCTTAAGCACGTATCGCGTCACTATGGCTTTAGAGGAGAGAGCTCTGACTATTGTCATTGTCAATTTTGTATTCCTCGGCATATCGACGGTCACATTAGGATTGAGATGTTTCGTTCGGATGACCCGTGAAGCCTTTGGCTTGGACGATTGGATGATATTGTTGGGATGGGTACGCTGGATAACCTCTTCCTGTACCTTGACCATTTCACTGATTCCATATAGGCTATGTTCGCAGTGAATGTCTGTATGTCGTCGATGGCGGCCGTCCATGGTTTGGGTGTTCATAATTTGGAAATTACTGCCGCGGAGATGGCACCCGCAGTCAAGGTTAGTACGCAAGCTTAGACGGGGCTGTTGATCTGGAGACTAATCAGTGATAATAGTATTTTACTGTCTTTCAACTGTTCACATTGACGGGTACATTGCCCGTCAAAGCTAGCATTTGCCTCTCCCTATTGCGCATAGCACCCAACCCGATGTATAAGAAAATCCTCATGGCAATCATGATAGGATCCACAGTGACAGTTCTTATTGGAGATCTCGTCGTCGTCGTTACATGTCGACCCATGGCTTTCACTTGGGACAAAACGATTCCCGATGGACAATGCAGTAGCATCAACGCCATCCTCGCCCTGAGCTACTGTTTCTCCGCCATGAACATCATCACCGACTGGTCCACTGCCATCCTCCCCGCCGTCATAGTCTGGAATTTGCAACTCGCCCCCAAGATCAAGATTGCCATCAGTGTGCTCTTGGGCATGGGTTTCTTCGCCAGCATCGCCACCATCGTGCGCCTCATATACTTCCCCGAGTACGCCATCGCGGTCGACTATCTCTACAACGTCGCGCCCATCGTCTGGTGGTCCACCATCGAAATCGGCCTCGGAATCATCGCAGCCTGCCTCAGTACCCTCAGGCCTCTTTTCCGTTTCGCCCTCGGCAACAGCAAAGCCAGTC
Source organism: Monilinia aucupariae (assembly GCA_002162555.1). Classification (NCBI taxonomy): domain Eukaryota; kingdom Fungi; phylum Ascomycota; class Leotiomycetes; order Helotiales; family Sclerotiniaceae; genus Monilinia; species Monilinia aucupariae. The sequence goes on along the minus strand of NGKF01000036.1, from coordinate 53,956 downwards.
CCTCCGACGATAAAAACGCTCCTCGAACCATCGGCGCGCCTCATCAGAAAGGGTACATGAAAGATCGCGCCATCAAACTCCAGAATGTCAAGGATGGCTTGGCCACCACGATGGTATCGGGCGTGGACAATGATACCGAGAGCTTCGAGACCAGCGACGCAGATGACAAATCGAGCCAGAAGGGAATCCTGCCTCACATCCCCGAAAATCCTCAACCCAACGATTCGACAAAGGACGATGGGATTGTCATCACACAGAGCTATCAGATTGAGGGCGGTCACAAGCGCAATGGCAGCCATGTCATGCAGGAGAAGAAGGTCGAGGATGTGGTATGAGTTAAGGATGTCAGCCCCGGCACTGAACTCCCCATGTGTATGTACGAGTACAAGATTGGAAAGACGATCTGTGATTGTAAAAGAACAATGAGTGTAAGAGTGGACTAGATGTTGACTTCTTGATTGAATGATACGATTTGGCGATACGAGGTTAGAAGATAATAAATATATACGAGTAATTCGAAAAATAATTAATAAAATCAATTCAAAATTTATAATCCACTGGTAATCTGTTAGGAAGTATATCTATCAAGTATTATCTGTTAGATATAAATCTTTTCTTCTACGAGTATTCAAGGAATCTCTTAATACTCTCGTATATAATCTATTAATCTCTCTACTTTATATTCTATAAAATCAAATTAATCCCTTTCTTGTTTTATATCCTCATTCTTTTTTTCATTCTCCTTCTTCATCTTCTCCTCCTCTCCTCATCCTCCTCCTCCTCATCCCTTAACATCGTTTCTCTTTCCCCTTCCCCTTCCC
>NGKF01000036.1:25368-53035 GCA_002162555.1 Monilinia aucupariae | reverse complement strand
CAATATACAACCCCAACCCCAACCTCAGCCCCAGCCCCAGCCCCAGCCCTAACCCTAACCCTCTTCACCCCTCAAACAAATAACTATTCATTATCCATCAATAACAACAACAACAACAACAAATAATTAATTCTCATCCCATCCCATCCCATCCCATCCCATCTCATCCATCTCATCCATCCCATCCCATCCCAAAACCACTCAACCAACTAACACTCACACTCACACTCACACTCACACCCACACCCACACTCACACTCACACTCACACCCACACTCACACTCACACTCACACTCACACCCACACCCACACCCACACCCACAAACCAGCAATACAAAACCAGCAATACAAACCCCTAAAATCACATCATCACATTATCAACCCTAATCCTAACCCTAACCTTCCACCTACCCCCATCCATCCATCTACACCCACCAAAATAAATCTCACAACGCAAAACCTCATCCACGCTTTCACTCGTAGAAGCATTGAAATATTTATACTTGAGTATGCTTTATTCATTTTCTCCCTTCTTTCCTCTCCTCTCCTCTCCTCTCCTCTCATCTCCTCCAATACCCATCAATCAAAACAAATAAATCAAAACAAATAAATTAAATTTAAATTTAAATTTAAATTTAAAATTAAATACTATAGTAGAGTAAAGTCATCTAATCTAATCCTCATCTACCCATCTTCTAACCTACCCACCCATCCACCCACCTCTCCAACACATCCTCTAATCTACTACCACCTATCCATTATACCAAATACCCATCGCATTTCCATCCCCAACCCCTATTCATCAAATTAAACAATTAGCGAAGCAACTTGCCTCAACCTCATTAAATAAAATATCATAATGCATAGTCAAGTACACAACCAACTAAATCTTTCTTCCTCGTAATGAAGGATCCCAAACGCCAAGAGGGGTATATGGTATACATGGTACAGCGCATGAAAAAGTCATCATCCCTAAATGATGGAAAACCTCTAAACCTTACTCAACTCGACATCAAATTCGAAATTAAGCTGCACCCATTTCAATCTTCTTTCCTTTAACACTCTTCCACTCAATTGCCAAACTACCAATGATTGTTAAGCAAGCCATAACCGCCGCTACCAAAAATGATTGTGTAAGTGCATTGTTATAAGAAATCGTCACACCAGCCAAGAATTCCGGAGCGATCGTTTTCTGAATGCTAGTAGCACCCGTATTTAAAACCACTGCTGGATCCAAATCTGGTACATAGTGTGCCAAATTTTGGGAGAGCTTATTCGTAAAGATGTTTTGACCAATGGATACGAAGAGCGCACCGCCGAGCGTTTGCACAAAGATGATGACCGAAGTACCAGTTGGGACTTGAGAAATGTCCAGGACTGTTTGAACAGCGATGAGGGGTTGTTGCATACCAAAGCCAATACCGATGCCTGCGAGACATTGATAACCGATCCAGGCAGCGTGATTGGTGTCTGGCTTGAAGGTGGTCAATAGACCAATTCCGATTGCTGCAATCACTGACGAGACTATCATGAGTGGTGCATAGTAACCGATTGCCGTAACACCAACACCAGAGATGATACTGAAAAGTATTATTAGCCTGAACATATACAATACACGAGAGAGTTGATACGTACCTCACAACCACCAAAGTCAACACCATAGGAATATTAGAGATACCAGATTTGACAGCCGAATCACCCTTGACTGCTTGGAACCAAATAGGAAGGTAGTAGACCAAAAGGAGGAAATATGATCCGAGGCAGAAAGAGAACCATGCAGCGGACCACATGCTTCGCTTCTTCATCATACTTGGTGGGACCGTTGCACTGTCACCCTTCCAGAATTGTATGGCGATAAATATTCCGATTAATATTCCGAAGAGTATGAACAGGGCAATGATACGACCGTTGTCCCAGGGGTATTTGGTACCACCCCATTGAAGCGCGAGCAATAGACAAACGATGGCGGGGATGAAGAATGCGGTACCGAGAAGATCGAATTCCTTTACACGCTCACTCCATGGGAGCTCGGCGACCGCTACTCTATCCGGGGCTTTGAAGAAAATCAAAATGACAAGGACGGTGACTAGAAATCAAGCAATTAGTGAGTGTTTGCCAAGGGAAATCCTGAGGACTTACCAGCTCCAATTGGAAGATTGATCAAGAAACACCATCTATCGTTTGAGTTAGCACTTGAGGTTGGGAAAGGGACAAGGAAAACACATACCTCCATGTTGCTTTATCTGTAAAGACACCTCCTAACAATGGACCAGCAACGGAAGCAATACCATACATAGCTCCAATGAGCCCAGTATACGTGGGTCTCTTGACAAGAGGTACCGAATATGCGACAATGATCAAAGCACCCGAGAAGATTCCAGCGCTTCCCAAGCCAGCAATAGCTCTACCAACGATCAAAGTAACCGAATTTGGCGCCACGCCACAGATAAGACTGCCAAGCTCAAAGATCCCAATCGCAATAAGGTAAACCCATTTGATGGAGAAATAGGAATAGAATTTCCCAAAGAGGAGTTGGAAAGAGGCGGTAGTGAGGAGGTCTACCAACGCACGAGGTTAGCTTATTAAGGTTATAGTTTTCTTCCCCGCGGGGTAATCCAAAGCGAGAAAATAGTCAAGATGCTTACATGCAGATCCATACCAGCCAACATCAGTCAATGAGTGGAACTGATCCGTAATCTTAGGAATCGCCGTGGCGATAATGGAGTTGTCCTGTTCACTCATCAGAAATTGGACTTCCTAGCCGTCATCATGGCCTAGAGAGGGGGCGAGGAACTCACCAATGCCATCAAGAAAACCGACAAACACAGCGCCAAACTAATCAACTGCAACTTGAGACCAGTTGGATACTCTACCCCCTCTGCACTCGTCATAACCTTCTTCAACTCCTCTCCGCGCACCTCAGCCGCACTCTTCGTCTTCTCCAACTTGACGGGATTTTCATTGTCGCCTTCATGAACAGAGGGTGCCGTTGAAGCCTGTTTCTCTGCCACTTCGACCCCAGATTTCAAAGCTTCACGCGCCACGACTGTTTGCTCCGCATCCGATTTCTCATGCATCATACTTGACGAAGTGGATGATGCACTTGTCGTCGGTGGTAACCCTTCGCCCGTCATCATTGACGTTCGTTGAGGACTAGGTAGGTAAGCTCGTTTCTCCTTGATTGGTAGATAGGATATGAGTTCTTTGGAGAGGATGAAGATAGATGGTAGCCAGCCTTGAGTGAAGAGATACCTAGGAATCTTAGTCGGCTGATTGCTCGAGCACAGTAAGACGGACGAGGGATGTGGCTGTATATAAATTTGCTAGCTCACGGTCGAGTTCGGCCGGCGATAAGACCCACGGACTTTGAAAAGAAAGCTCAAAAAAGGGAGGGAAGGGGGGTCAAAGAGACACGGAGATAGAAAGATTGTTAAAATCCGATTGGACGGATTTAGAGTCGTGTCAAGAATGAAAGACGGGAAGGGGGAGAGTGAGGAAGGAAAGAAGAGAGAGAGAGAGAGAGAAAGAGAAAGAGAAAGAGAGAGAAAGCAAAGAGCAAAAAACTAAAAAAACTTTAAAAAACTACTCTATTAAGGTTATATTTGATAAGATAAGGTTAAGCGCGAAGATATAGTACTTTGTACAGAGTACACTCACTCCTTCCTTACCCGTACCCTTCTTGACCCGTACATACCCTTCCTGACCTCCCTGACCCTCCCTTGCCCGCCCTCACCCTCTCCAGACGCCAACCGATCCGATCCGATCGCCATCCCATCCCATCCCATCCCATCCGATCTCATCCGATCCACAACCCAAGTTAAACCCAAGCAATTAATCGATGCATGCATCCATCCGTCACGTGTAAACCCCACTCGTACTTGTTGTGAGACCATGGCCTGCTCGTAGTACCATATAGAGTATATATATATATATCTACGGATTATACAACACCACCACAATATAAATCATGTAAATCATATTATGAGATGGCCAAGATGACCCTTTCCCTCCCTTCCCCCATCACATGACATGATATCAGTCCAGGGTCTTTCCCCTTCATGGCATGAGACCATTGTTTGATGGTCTTGAATCTACTCTACTCTGGAGTAGATAAGATGGATGGTTTGAGGATATGCTTGATTGATTGGTTGATTACTCGAGTACATACCTACAACGTACTCAAGCATTCATTCCCCCTTCTGACCTACATAGACGAAGACGATAATGAAAATGAAAATATACCTTTTAATTCAATCAACGACCAATTCAAATTTCACACTTCACACTTCACATTTCATATTCACAATCCACAATCCACAATGCTCATCCTCAATCCTCATCCTCACCTCCCATCACAAAATTGTAAAGATGTCTTCATTATTGACCTGCTAACTTTTGGATTTCCGCGCCCGTATCTATCAACTCTCCCATGAGTCCGGCGTATGCATAAGATGACTAGAACAAGCCCAGAGATACCGAGGTTTCCTTCATCCACTACATCAATGCATCACAAGATAGATCTCTGCCTTGGCTTTTTCCTCTTCCCTTCCATCTTTGAACTCCTGACGTATAGGAAGTATGATCGCCTCCCCCCTAAGAAGTGCTTGGGTCAAGAGTAACACCGGCTGCAATGGTGGCCCAACCAATCAATCTCCAATGCTTTTCGATACGACGACTGAGCGCAACCTTCTCTCCAATGTTGGTGCACGCGGGGTTGGTCAAGAGCAATTTGGCCGCATCTTGCTTGACAGCCATAACCTTAGCACCCGTAGCAGTAGATCCAATGTTGACCATGAGAACTTCGTTCTTGGTGAGCTTGGTAACCTTGGCTTGCTTACCATCGGCAGTCTTGACACCCAAGAGACGACGCAAGAGATAATAGTTGACTTCGATTTCGATGTAGATATCAGGGAGACGGCCCTTGAGTCCGAGAACGAACCCGACGAGACGATCGGCACGGCAGAGAGTTGGATCAATTCGAGTACCAACACCAATGAGTCCTCCTGGAACAGCATATTTCAACTCGTTGTTCTCAGAGTTAAGAGTGATGATTCGGCTGAAAATTGGTTGACACTTAACACCTCCCTTTTCGTCGCGAGAGACGATACCAGGTCGAATCTCGATTTCATCACCCAACTTGATGACACCGTGCAAGATACTTCCACCCGCAACACCACCCTTCAACTCGTCAATTTCAGCACCCGGCTTGTTAACATCGAAGGATCGAATGACAATCATATGTGGGTCCATTGTGAAATCTCTTGGTGGGACAGGGATGGTGGATACAAGAGCTTCGTTGACGGCATCAATGTTGAACTTCAATTGGGCGGAGATAGGGATGATTGGTGCTCCACCTGCAACAGTTCCTCTAATGAACTTCAATATCGATTGGTAATGTTGGTTTGCGCCTTCTTCTCTCATCAAATCGACCTTGTTCTGTAGGATAATGACCTTGTCGAGCTTCATAATCTCGATAGCGGCCAAATGTTCTGAAGTTTGAGGTTGCGGACAAGTTTCGTTTCCAGCAATCAGTAAAAGCGCGGCGTCCATGACGGCTGCACCAGACAACATAGTGCTCATGAGAATATCGTGACCAGGGCAATCGACGAAGCTAGTACCTGCATGTTAGCTATGGGTGCAGAGTGAACGCCACATATATTTTGACTTACGAAACATGTCTGAGAAGTCTGTATGTACCACCACATCCTTCTCTCTCGCATGGTGGGTCAACCTCTTTCGAACTCATGTAACTTCTAAAGCATCCTGGTCTTGGGCACTCCTTGTTATCGCACTGGTAGATCTTCGCGTTGGCATAACCAAGCTTAATCGTAATATTTCTCTCCAACTCATTCTTAAATCGAACAGTTTGTACTCCTGAAATAGCCTTCACCACAGTTGACTTTCCGTGCGCCACATGTCCAATAGTGCCAATATTGATTGTTGCCTGTCTTGCGATGATTTCTGGTGTGAGAGGATTCAGAGTCTTGACATCCAAATCTTGTGGTTCGGTTTGAGGTGGTAAGGTGGGTCGCACAATGGCTGGCGCAGGCTCTTTATGTGATGATTTCTTTAATGCGGATTTGATAGCCTTCTCGTCAATATCCTCAACATTGTCGTCAATCTCTTGCGCCTCAAGATTAGGGGATCCTGGGTTGGAGTCGGATTCAGATTCCAGATCATTTCCAAACTTATCACCGTTCGAAGCCATGTTGGGTTGTTGTTCTCTGGTGGAGGGGGGTTTTGCTCTTTTCTTAGATATTCGCGTGGCGGGGTAATTGGACGGCTGCCCTTGATGTGGAGGTATCTTGAGTCTGCAGGGTAAACTCTGATAGCTCGATATCTGATCTAATATCCAATCTGGAGTTTGAGAATGGATTCCAATGTCGTGGGTAATGCTTCTCGTCAACTTCTGAATGGGCAGGTTTTCGAATCTTGATAATATTCTTTGAAGTGGGTGACTCAAGCGAGAAAATGAACAATCTCGGCTACCGTAGTGTCACGATATTCGTGACTAGCGGGTATGGCCGGCTCTACGTGTGATGTGTAACTTATCAGCGAATGAATCCGACATTCATTACATAGAGTATTTTTTGAACCAAATATTAGAATCAGAGGAGTTCCTCAATTCCTGGAGTCAATCTTACTCCTCAAGCAAAATAGGGGAAAACATAGCACAATGTCAAAGTCAATTGTGAACTCATCACAAACGTTACCTCGATTCCTCCTCCCCAAGCTGAGCTGGCAGACACGATCCTCACTACCTCCGCAAGCTGTTCGAGCGTTGAGTGTTGCAGCAAATAACAATGGAAAGTCTACGAGACCTGTCTGTGGGCAGCAGATATCCAATGCAGCACGATCGATAGGAAATGGAAAGAAGACTCGAACTAGCATATTGCAAGAACCATCTTGTCGGAGAGCATTCCATGCAACCCCTCGTCAATCCCGGGACCACCATTTTGATACCCTAAAGTTTGTGCAAAAGTTACGGGATGAGGGTTTTACAGAAGCGCAAGCTGTAGCTATGATGAAAGTACTCAGCGATGTCATTGAGGAAAGGTAGTTCATTAGGTCCACTTTCATTCTTCCGCCGCCAGCTTGCTCCCTCCTCAAGCTCCCATCGCAGTCAACTAACACCTCCATAGCATCCAAAACTTAACCCGTACAATGGTCCTCCGCGAAGATGCCGCCCGCGCAACCTACACGCAAAAGGTCGATTTTGCAGCCCTCCGCAGTGAACTCCTCTCCGCAGATTCCACCGAATCATCCACAACCCGTGCCTCACACGAGCGACTCACCAATGATCTCGCGAAGCTCAATGCGCGTCTTCGTGACGAAGTCTCTCGAACTCAGGCTTCGGTACGATTGGACTTAAACTTGGAAAAAGGGAGGATACGAGAAGAGGCCAACGTGCAGGATCTCAAGATTAAAGAGACCGAAACGAAGATTGAGCAAGAGGTAGCTGGGTTGAGAGAGAAGTTAGAGGGGGTCAAGTTTCAGACACTGCAGTGGTTGATGGGAGTTTGCACGGGTACGGCGGCATTGATTTTGGGTGCTTGGAGATTGTTGATGTAGGGAGCTTTGGGTTTAGATGGAGAAGAAGAGAATTGATACCTGGAGGTCTTTTGTGTTATCGGTAGAACTGAACGTTGCATGAAGCATTTAACTCATTTGGAAATTTCAGTCACATCAGGTACATATGCTGCAAGCAATGTGATGATATGATACATCTTGCAGAAGATTTGCACTACAACTTTCAAATTCGACAAGTCGAACCAACCCTGGCAGTATGTATTCATTCAAGTGATGGAGACTACCTTGCTCGTCGAGAAAATTGACATGCTATTTCATACCTGTTAAGATCGACCCGAGGATCAAGATGAAGAGGTCAAGAAAGAAACCTCAATAGCAAATAAAGAGATATCCATCTCATCTACAATCCTCCCAACCCATCCCCAAGATTATAACTCCCCCTTTTTCCCGGCTGCATACATACATGCATGCATACTTATCCCATCACCCAAAACCTCTTCTTTACAACTCCGTACATTCTCATCTTATGATTCCTGAACATATATATGATTTGAGGATATATATTTACAATATGTACTATTTCTCATCCCGAATATTTACTGGAAAGTAGAGATGAGATGAGATGAGATGACAAAAGAAGAGAAGAGATGATAAGAAAAGAGAAGAGAAGGGAAAAAATGAAAAGAAATAAGGTACCAATCAATTCAATTTCCTCCTTTAATTTCAAGTTTCAAGTACGAGTACGAGTAGACCGTTATTAAGTCTTCCAAATTTCTTGTTCCTTATCCTTCATTTTTTATCTTCATCTTTCTATTTTCATCTTGCTATTTTCATTTTGCTATCTATCTATACATGTACTCTATACATACCTGTATACGTATACTCGAGTATTCACTTTATATACGAGTATATATAACCTTATGTATGTATGTACTCGTACATATATGTATATATATTACTCAACATATCTCAAGTACAAAAGCGTGTAGCAGTAGGAGTAGGATTAGATTCGATTCGATTCGATTCGATTAGATTTCTTGAAAACGTTTGTTATATCAAATGTTGCTCCACACTTAGTATATGTGATATTCTAACAAGATTCGATTCGATTGGGTCACTCGAAAGAATAATGTGTGAGTGAGTGAGTGAGAGTGTGAGAGTGAGAGTGAGAGTGAGAGAGAGAGAGAGAGAGAGAGAGATGAGCATGAAATACTCGAGTAGATTTGATGTTGCTGCTGCTTGTTCGCTTACTTGTTTACTTACTTACTTACTTACTTATTTACTTGCTACGTAGTTACGGAGGTACGTAGATAAATAGGTAGGTAGTTCAATTTCAACGAGTTTTATATATTTACATCCTCACATCCTCACATCCTTATATCCTTACATATTTCGAGTACTCTATATCATATATCATAATTCCCAGCGCACAATATAAAGTCCACAAGCACTCGTACAATACTCGTACAATACTCAAGTAACACGTTTTCAACAAAGAAGCGAATAGGAGAAGGAAGCGAATGGAGCTAGCTACTCGAGTCCAGATCACTAGTAGAATCCAGGGTAAGCGAGTGAGTGGATTTGAGCGCTTCACTAGCTCGGTTGAGATTGAGAGTGAGAGTGAGAGTGAGATGAGAGTGAGATGAGATGAGATGAGATGAGATGAGATTGCCATTCATTAGAGTACTCCGTGTAACATGAAGAGCTCGTTTAACCAAGCTTAGCTTACTTAACCTTAGCTTAATTGTAGGGTACTGGGTACTGGGTACTGAGTACTGTAGGTTTAAGGGAGATTGGTAGATGAGTATATGGATTGTGGATTGTAGATTATGGATGGTATGGGATTATTTGCAGATACTCGTAGATAGATGTATATGCGGTTTGGGGATTTGGCGTATGCGATGATGATGATGATGAAGGGGCGGAAGAAGGCGAAAAGGAGAAAAGGGGGAAAGGGGGGAAGGAAATGAAAATTATGGAAAGTTACGCCCAAAGCCCAAGCCAAATCCAAAGCCAAATCCAAAGCTCAAGCCAAAGCCAAGGCCCAACCAATATGTTATGACGTGCTATGCTATGCTATGCTACGCAGCGATATAACCAACCACACGTCCCACCACCCACGAGAAAAAGATAATAAATAATGCATCAAGGTAAGATAAGGCACCCAGTCGAGCAGCTCAAGTGCTATACGAAAACCCCGATGTAATGAGTGCATGCATACCATGCTCCCATGCACTCCGCCATTTCAACGTCCCCAAGATCTGCGTGCGTCGAGATGCGCATTCGAGACTAGTGAGCAATGAAAGGCCAGAAGATGCATGGAAAAAGAGCACAGCATCGCGCCTGATGAATACCTTTTTTTTTCTGGTTTTTTTAGCTAGTCAGCTCAAAGGAGCGTGAATTGGCTATCATCAAATGGATCTGTGAGATAGACAGTGAGGTTCTTGTTGCTCTTAGTCTTCGGGTATGTCGGTCTCGACATCCTATTTTGAAAAGTCCCAAAGGCCTTCACGGCCAATTCCGCCGCGAAATCCCGATTGAGCTGACAGGCGAAGTGTGCCGGCTTATTCCGAAACGCAACATCATTCGCAGCGATTTCGCATTCGTGATCGGAATCGGAATCGTATTCGCCGTGATGATTCGAGGCTCGTTCGATCATGAAGAAGCGCAGAGACGCCCTCACGAGCAGCTTTCTGATGGGGTGACGACGGTCCTTGAGGGTGGAGTATATCTTTTGGACATGGTCAACCTTCAGGGCTCGTGGGTATGGGCCCTTGCGATCTTGCCTTAGGATGGCTTCAAGGGGTTCAAACATGATGGCCGCTGGCCCTGCAACTTTCAACCTCTCCGCGAGAACTATAAAGTCTATGATTGTGGTGACGGTCTGGATTTCGCTTGCTTGAGGACCAAATGAGACGTTGCGGCACACCATGAATTGAATGATGGCATCAAAGAGAGCTGGTTCGATATCGTGAAGCTCGATTTCCTTCAGTGCGGCAGCTTGGTCTGCTGTAGGGTGGATCATGCCCTTCAGGTATTCCGAATTCTCACACATGAGTTTCGTTGGAATTGAGCGGCTTTCCGTGGGAGAAATATGAACAAGGGTGAGTCTGGTCGAGTCTTGACAAAGATCAAGAAAGGATCTAAAAAACACATGGTTAGAATTGTTCTTAAGCTTTTGGAGAGAGAGAAGTCGCCCGTACTTAATCCACTGACTTGCAGGCTGTATAAATACCTCCTCATTTTTATCTTGGAAGCGAGACTTTTTGATGAGACGCTCAACCTAAAGTTCATCAGAAGCGGTCCAGCCCCATAATTATCCGAGTTCCACTTACCGATGGCTCCCCCAATACCCTCTTTAGCGGATTATCCTGTTGGCTAGATGAGCCTCGATCAAGATTCTCCTCAGGTGTTTCGACATCCACCTCCGTTGATATAGCGTCCTCAAGGTTACCACCATTGACCTCCAGGCTCGTAATACATTGATCAACGGTCAGATGGGGAAAGAACTCTTGCATCATTCTCACCTTCTGCATCTCTTCTTCTGTAGGGGGATCTGATTTGAAGCCTGAAGAACGACTAGAAGAACGTTCCGATCTTTCCGAGCTACACACGGATTCAGTGCGCTCTTCGGATTCCGAGGCATCCCGTCTTGAAGCCCAAAAACCATAACATCCAGTTTCATGGCTCCTGATGTTCGACCCGGAGGCTTCTTCCTTACAGTCAACATGAAATTGCCTTGTTCTCCTACGACATGAGAATTCATGGTTGCTTTTAGCCAGCCAGTTTGTTAGGCTTTTGTCGCAGAACGTGCACTTATTGTCATTTTCCTCGTGCTTCTCTGCTTGATGTCTTTCCTGGAACGATGGAATGTCTTTCATGTCAGTGTCGCAGTTATAATATTCCTCGTCCGATCTGGCCACGCCTTTGCCTTTGTCAATAGTTACCGCTCGCTGGCCATTGGCATCAGGGCTGGCACTAAGGCTAGCAGTCTCTTTTTTGTCAGAGTCTTCTTCATCTTCACTTATGTTGATGAATAAGCTTTCGAGTGCCTGCTGTGACGGTCCAATTGAGGACCTGCTAGTATGGGACGACACATTGCCGCTAGTTTGGCTGAACGTTCGACAAACGAACACAGGGCTTTCTGAATCCGACTGCGAGTCTACCAGTGCATCTCCAAACATGTTGTCCATGCCCCTAGAACTACTCGGCAGACAACCATAAGGAGCAGATACCGGAGCTCTCTGAGCCACGGGGTTCTTGGTAGCATCAAAGACATTTTCAAATAGAAAACTAGTAGCACACTCTACATCTCCATCACAGACCTGCAAGCTGTAAAGCGCCCACCAAACAGTCACCAATGGCACAACTGTTTTGATCTCTTGAACTTTGTCCCGCATTTCATCATCATCAACATCCTCGAGATCTGTGATGGAAGGGATTGGTAGATAATGACTTCGATTTCGGTGTGTATTCTCGAGAAATCCTTGAGCCTGTTCCAATGTTCGATCGCTCCTAACCAGTACGTAAACGAGATAAAGAAGAGGGTATGATGGATAGAAAGCAAAGATGGTCTCAACTTTCTGGCGAATATCTGCATTGGTAATATCTCCAAGTTGCATATCGTATCTCGGATCAACTGCTCCTTCTCGCCGACGAAGAACGAGAGTGGTGTGGGAGGGGGAGAGGGAGGCGGAGGCGGAGGCTAAAGACAGACTATCCGAACTACCGAAGTCATGTCTGTCCGTCATCATGATGAAGTAGATGCTAAGAACCTGTTGGTGTGTTTCGTTATACGAGAAAATATGTTAAGATGACAGGGTTGAATAGAGATGATGATAAATATGTCGAAGTAACGTGGTATTCTCCCTTCAGGATGAGAGATGAAACAACAGACCAGACCAATTCTGGTGAATTATCCAGATACCAGCGTCGCCAACGAAAGATGATCCAAGATAGGTAAGCTGACCTTCTCTATGCTCAGAAGATGGCCCCACACAGAACAAAAAGAAGTGATAGAAAGCCAAGGCCTAAGAACAATATGATTTAGTGTTGGTTAAGTTCTTTGGTCAATGTCAGAATCCAAGGATCGAAAAAGAATCAAAGAGCGCAGGAGATGATATGAAAGATCAAAATCAAGCTCTGAAGTAGATGATGTCCGTGAAGCTGAAACGTAAAGGTAACAATGGCAATTGGCAATGGCCAGAAATCAGGATACTTTCGCAGAAGAAAAGGATAGCAATAGAGTGTCACCCAAGGTAAAAGGGGATAGTAGTAATGGAAAGTAAGGTCAATTTACCTTTGCAAAGATAGCAAGAGGAAGAGGAAGTAAGTAGTAAGTAATAAGTAGTAAGTCAGCGCCAAGGATCAAGATATCATTAAAGGAAGAGGTCTCCTTGAAGAGAAAGTTTTCGAAGAAAAGATGTAGGTGTAAGGTGTGTTGAGTTGAGTTGTTGGAGGACAGGAAGTAGGTAAGTAAGTAAGTAAACCAAAAGCGGAGTCGAAGAAAATCAAAGCTATTCCTCAAACGGAAGAGGGAGGGGAGGACGCAGATGGAGAGGGGGGGCGACCATATCGCCACGCCAAGCACAGTAGAACAGGGCAGGGCAGGGCAGGGCAGGGCAGGAGACCAAGTGAATAACCATGCCAAAGGTGAAGGTCCTTCCATACTTTTGCATTGCAGAGTTGACAAAGAACGTACGGTACATATCGGTATCAGGAGCAGGAGTGAGGTTCCCATCTAGACTGTAGACCAAGTGAATTCCTCATCCAACATCGATGCTTGACGCCATGGAAAAGTGAAGCGTCTCCTCAGACATACATCTCTCGTCCCGAAGGACAAGCAGAAATCAAGTAGAACGCGAGATCAAAGGCCTGGAGCCGATCGAGAACTTTCTCAACCCCTTAAGTCACAGCATCCAAATCTCATCCAAACCCAACCAAACCAAACCCATAACCCACTGAATCATCTATCACTGAAGCCCACACTTAGCACACAAACATCAACGAAATCTTCGACATCCACTTCATCAAACCAATAACATAAGCATAACCGAATAACTTATTCTAGGGTATTTACACACTAATTTCTCAGAAAAGCTCCTGCTAACTGAGGTACCTAACATGAACACAAGCATTCCTCTTCTGGAATATCAAATTCTGCCAACCAACGCCTCATATCATAGAGTTCATTAGTACCTAAGTGATCCATCCATTCATCATGATAAGCCATGTTTTTCATTCGTCATCCCTTATACATTCAATTCGTAAGTTCCATTTCATCGTCTCACATCAGGGTCTTCCTCATCAGCCGGCTCAACCCGGACTAGAATTTCCTCCAACAAGCCCTCGAGAAAGACATCCACGTCTTTCCCCATGCCCACTGGTTCCTGTTTGTCCCAATGGTCGATCTCTTTGCACACATGCGCAAGTTTGTAGACTAATTTACGCAACTTTTCATGAGCAGCTTGCGCTCTCTGCTGCTTTGGTGTGGCTCCAGTTGCCCGGAAAGCATGTTGTAAGCGATACTGACGTCGTTTGAGAGCTTCTTCAAGTGCAGGAAAAATTACATCGTTCAATGCATCAAGTTCTCCGGTCGGACTGTTAGGGGTGGGTGAGGGCATAGATGATGGAGCCCGTGAAGATTGAGATGAAAGGCTGTCTTGAGAGGGAGTATTGCGTAATTTCTTTGATGTTAATGCGGGTAATTGTTGCTGACCTACCTGGCGCAGGTTCACATTTTGAAGGCCTGCGGGTTGAGGGGCCAACGGGAGTGGCTGCTGCTGTTTCCGAGGCTCTGGAGCAGGCGCTTGATTTGGAACTCGTTGTTGCAGTGGTTGAGGCAGGCCACTTCCGCTGCCGCGGAATGGAGGAATTTCAGGCAGTTTAATAGGGGCGAGTTTTGATGATGGTTGTTGTATATATGGCCGAGATACTGCTGCAGGCGGGTTGTTTTGATTTGTGTATTGTATTGGCGCTGGGGTGGTAGATGGGGGTGTTCGCAATGGTGGAGGGGATGCTTCACCAAGCTTCAAAAACCCCATATCCCTCTGCAGTTGTTCTTGCAATGTACGATCATAATCAGGTGACTCGGACACTTGTCTGTTTATATAGCTCGGCGCAGCCACTCTAGGCGTCTCCAATCCTGGAGGTTTGTTTTTCTCGGGTGATGGTGGAAGAGGGACTCTAACAGGGGACGTTGGAGTCTGCATACTCGGAACAGGCCGTCTCTGTGGAGAAGGTTGCCTAGGCTGTGCGTCTACCGGAGAATTCATTGCCTTGACAGTTTCAATACTCGAGACATATCCAGACTCTTTCGGTTTCGATGGTGACTGCTGTCGCGGACGTTCTGCATAGTTATCCTCCTCTGATGCTCTCGATGCCCTTGCATTCGTGGCAGATTCTCCCATAGCATTCAATCCCACCCTCCCGTTCACTCTTCCGCCAAGCGGTCGGACTGTGCCGAAATCCCATAAGTCTTCATTGACAGGTTTAGGTCGGGGAGCTTCTTCTCGCTCATTATCGGAGTCATCATCTTCGCCCTTGTGATGTACCGCCCAACGCTCGTACCTCTCTATCAATTCGGTCAAGTACGAAGTTTTCTTTGCTCTTCGCACAAAGGGGTGTTTGAGCAGTTCTCTGGCAGACGGTCGTTCTCTTGGGTCTCGTTGGAGGCACAATTCGACAAATTCTTTGAAAGCCTTCGTAAAGTTTCCTTCCAATTTTGGCGGCGCATTCTTGGGAATAAGGAATAGAACTTTCATGGGATGAATATCAGAGTATGGAGGTTCGCCATTGGCGAGTTCGAGCGCTGTAATGCCTAGAGACCATATATCCGCTTTATGGTCATAACCAGATTGCTTGATGACCTCCGGGGCCATCCAGAAGGGTGTTCCAACGAATGTATTCTTCTTGGTCATGGTAGCAGATAACTGACCCGAAACACCGAAATCGGCAAGCTTGACTTGTCCATTGGCGCCCAATAGAACATTTGCCGCTATCCTCAAATGTTAGCCCCTCAGATCCAAAAGCAGACTGCCGGAGGATAGTTGTGCCAACCTTTGATATCTCTATGAAGCTTCTTATCCCCATGAAGGTAATCCAAGCCCAACAACAGCTCCCTGATGATAATCGAGATGTATTCCTCCTGTATCAAACCCGGCTTCATCAAGTCCCCACAGCTACCACCCGAGCAGAATTCCATGACGATCCAAAGATCCGAACCTCTAAGATATGAACCATAGTATTGCGTAACAAAGGGGGAATGTAATTCGGAAAGGATGGAGATCTCTTGAATAATATCTTCGACTTCATCCTCGGCATTTTCGACATCAATGACCTTTATAGCCACAGCTTGCCCAGTCCGCTTATCAACTCTGTTGAAGATCAGTCAGTGCATGGCCCTTGTGAGGCATTGGATTGAGAAATGGCAGAAGGAAGAAAGCATACCCTTTGTAGACCTTACCAAAACTGCCACCACCTATTAAAGTGAGCTCCTGCACAGAACCGTCACAGAATCATATAAAAATATCCGCACACATACCGATGCAATTCTGCTTTGTATACAAAGTCTCAGGATCCACGACACCACTCATCTCATGTGCCATCATTGGAAATCAAACCAAATGCGACTTGATTTGGCAAAGAGAAATGAGATGACAGCACTGAGGATGTCCTGCCGTGTTGTCGCTTTGCTGTCCGAGTTTTACTGGGAGCACCCCGCAGATATTCAGATATTTGAACACTTTGCAGGCCAGGGAAGGAATGTCGAATTGAGGAGACTTGGTCGATGGTCCGAGATAGCAAAATATAAATTCGGATAAGCTTCCTTATCGTGCCGTAGTCGTGTACCAATACCAATATCCGCGATAATTATAGATTAGTCGGTTCCCTCTCGTCTTTTCCTCTTCTACTCCGTATGCAACAGAGGGTCGAATTGCATAGGGAATCGCGACCTGGACCTGCGAACGCGGTGTACGGGATGGATGGTGGGGTTCAACAGCTACCAAGGATGTAGTCGAGGATGATACTGTCACTCTGTACTCGTATAGAGCACTCGAGTAGATCACGCCGAGAAGAAAGAGACGGAACGAATGTCGAAGCGGGTGGTGGTGGTTATTGAAAGTTGTGAATATTGTTAACTTTTATAAAGGGGCAAAATGATTGTATACGAGTAGAGTCGATGAATGGAAAAGAAGTAACAAGTCGAGCTATCTTTGAAGGAATGCAACTTCTAGGAAGCGGCATGTACGTATTCGGTAGATGTGGATACGGTTTCATTAATCCGGGGAAGGTAGGTACCATTGGATGCTGAGGGACGAGGAGGGCCTTTACAGATATGATTGGGATGGTATGGATGGTATGGATGGTATGGACTGTACAGACTGCACGTAGAGATCAGAGGTGAGGTCAGAGCAGAGATGAGATGAGATGAGGTGAGGTGAGGTCTATTAGACCAGCAATAACAAATGAAAAGAAGATCTACTCGCACTCCACAAGAGAAATGAGATTCTTCTCTCCTCCTCGTACTCTACCATCTAATTAACAGGCTGGCTGGCTCGCTGGCTGGCTTCAATAATACCTGTACGGAGTATGTCTTGTCTACCAGCCAACCACTCACTCGCTACAAGCCTACAAGTCTACAAGCCTACACTCAACCAATCCCCTTTCCCTCCCTTCCCTTCGCTAAAACCCTCAGGGGTTAAATACTCTGTAGGTTAGGTCGAATAGGTTAAGCGGTACCTGCCAGCCAGCGACCCGGCCGGCGGGTGTCCTTGTCCTTGCCTGCATAAACGATCGGATCACGGTGGGATGACCATGAACCACAAACCACTGGCGAACCCATTACTCGTACTGATTCCTCTAGAGCCCTTGAAGAACCTCCCGTGAACGACGCACATTATGGACCGACTCGCAGGTAACGCGAACCTTGATGTTCGGGATGGGAAGGCCCTGATGAACCTGGGGCAGAGTAGATAGAGGAGGTGCTGGAGTAGAGTAGATAAACTCGACTGCATGTCGTCATTCATCCGATGCGAGCATGAGAACTTCATTTCTGATCCTTGTCTTCAAACTTCAAGCATCTCATTCATTGTCAGTCGACTACGCATACTATCATGCCAACACACAGGAGTTCGTCAGTACCGTCATTCATATCTTCATATTTTCATATTCCATTTTTCATTCTCATTCTCATTCTCATTCTCATTCGCATAAAATCTATAGCCCAGTAACCCGATTATCCTTGCCGGAAAGTCCCCTCCCTGCACAATGATGAGACGAAACTCATATCTGAAAATAAGAAAGCGGACATATCCTCCCTCGGTGCCATCTCTAATGGAAATAACATGCTAGCAAATTCAGAAAAGTGGGTGCATTATTCTATGTACGATGAAGATCCCATTATTACCCTTCCCAACCCTGTAGTGTAAGCAGTTCCTTTGGTATCAACGATCCTCGAAAATTTAAAGAAAATCTCAATCCTCAATGTACTCTATCATCACGGTGCTGTTGTTGAGCCCCGCAGCTTTGATGGTCTGCTCCAAAGAATCCATCAAATCTTTCCCAGAGCTATTCAGCTCAAAAGGAAGTCCTGCTTTGCCATCCAGTGGGTCCGACTTCAACCATTCGTAAATGCGGCGTACTGAATCGTCGAGCCTGAACCTACGAACGATACGGCCATTGGCATGTCTGAATTGGATGCGTGTGCTTTGCGAAAGGGGACCTTCGGGTTCGCTATGCGGCTTGTCAGAAGCAATCTGAGAGAAGGGCGAGGTTGCTTCGCTAGAGTCACTTTTGGAGGACTCGGCTGCTTCTGAACTTTCTTCCTCGGCCTCTTTACCCTTTCCTTTACCGACATCCCCGAAGCTCTTGGTCAGGTCATCTGGATCATCTGCCTTGGGTCCTGTTGTTCCGTTGTTTGCGAGGCTGTTTTGCAATGCCAAAGCAAGCATCTCTTGCTCCGTGAGCTTATCGACATCTATCGACCTTGACTTCTCTGGTTTTCGTCTGGCAACGGGATTCTTCTTCGAAAGATCGAGACTATATCGGTCCAAAAACTCCACCAATTGCATGAGAAACTCTGCAGGCTTTGGTACGGGAGGTCCTGACCAAACTTTTACCTGCTCGCCAGTTCTTGGGTCGACGATAGCAATGTGAGGATATGCCGCATCGCTATCTTTTTGTGGAAAGTAGTACTGAAGGTATTGGCTTCCTCTAGGGTCGTCCTTGGAGTACTGCATGAATATAAAATTCTCCTTCACGACGTCCTTGATGCCAGCGTGTTTCCATATATCGCGGTTCAACGACTGGCAGTCGAAAATCGAATTATCTTGTATGTTTACCAAAATCCATTTCCCGCTCTCCTTTCCCTCGTCACGAGCTGAATCCCAAGGTAATTTATACATTAAGTCGAATGGTGGTCTGAAAAGTTCCGCAAGACGGGCGTGCTTACTAGACCCTTCTGAGGCCCCTCCGGTCGCCTGTGCCAAACCTTCGTTTGATTCGTCCCAAATCGAGGGAGCTGCTCGTTGATTGAAGAGTTCCCTTCGAGCTGCTTTGCTGTTAGCACCAGGAATTTAGATTATTATATACTCGTTCTCACCTGAGCCTCCCCCTCCAGCTGCTCTGGCTTGTGCTCGAAGCCTCATCTGCTCCAAGAGTGCGTCACGTGCACCGTCGTCATCCCACTCTCCTGGACCACCAACCAGCGTCTCCGTTGTTCTCGCAATCGGTGCCCTCACGCCGTCTGCATCGAAACCGCCACTGGCGTCTCCACCAGCATAGAGCTCTTCTTGCATTCTCCGCGCCATCGCTGCATCGTCCTCCAGTTCCGCGGCGTGTGCAATCGCGGCAGCCGTTGCTGCATCATAGTCTCCATCATTATTGACGTCGTCCCCTTCCATATCGTCATCAGAATCTAGATGTACCACCCCAGGCGAACCTTCCGTGGCACGGTTTGTAGATCTTTGCGGCCTGGTAGGAGCAGGTACCTGTGGTGGGGCTTGATGAGGAGTATCATTTTGGCTCGTGGCGAGTTCGGGTGCCTCGAAGAACAATCCTATTGCCTGCTCGTAGTTGTTATCGGTCATGCCCAAGTACTGCCTTGCCACAGCCTCCGATTGTCCTGTGATGGACGTAAAAGCGTCGATGGGATCATCCATAATGAAAAGTTGGTCGCAGAAGAATCGACTGTATCCTTATTTGAGTTTGTGAAGTGTGCGTGATATTGGCAGTTTCGATGGTGGGAAAGTATTAATCAGTATGTCGTTAAAATGCAAAAGATGATTAAAGTAGGTCGTGGGGAAGTAGAGCACTAGAGACCTTTCAACCCTTATCAAGATGAGGAATTGAATTGAGACTTCATGAATGGTACGGTAAAGGTTATGGTAGTCGACGACAAACAGAAACGTCGGTGAGGTTACAAGTCGAGGAGAATATCCACTGATGCAACTTGTTTTTCGGCTCTGTCCCGTTCTGTTGAATTCAGTTCAGTTCTGTACGGTTCAAATGATTTCCTCAAGACTTGGACCTGATGGACGGACCAACGACTTTGAAATCGTCACCCCTCTGCAACCTGAATCGTCAATCACATGGATGGGAGGGGCTCGAGTGGCCAATCATACTCATGAGGTGCTTATGTCACGAGTGTGGCCTTGTGGCCTTATAGCCTCACCCGACAAGGCTGGAAATCACGTCATCTCATCTTATTTTAGTTAACACAATTTTCGAAACTTAGATGAGTGCTATAGGTAAGGTTAAGCAATAATAAATCGTAGATAGGAAGTTTTAACGATAATATTCCATATTACCGTATTATTACTGCAACTTATTTTACAGCCAAGTACTCGACTAAGTTTAACCTTAACCTTACTGCAATTTAACCAATCTCTCGTTTGGAGTTGGTAAAAACATCAATAATCTTACAAGTCCCTCCCCTTAACCATAATCTTACTCCAAAACCCAGTCCCAAATCCAAATCCAAACCCATTTGCACATCAGACGCCATCTTATCGACCCATAAACCCCAAACTGGTCGCCGCATGTTACAACTTACAACCCGAAGATGATCAATGGCTCCAGGCTTGATTCCAATTCTTCTATCCAGCTAACGCCCAGATCAGTCCCAGTCCGAGCGATGGCAGCTTCCTGCTTTTCGTATATCGTTGCCAGCAGTTTCCTCGTGGTGGTGGTGTTGGACCCGAAACTGGTCTCCTCCAAATTCCGAATGAGATCCAACGCAACTTGTTTCTCCTTCTTGACCTTGGACGCCATGCCCGCGAGGAATAAAGGAAACACTAGGAAGCGAAATTTGAATCGCTTATGGTCGAGTAGCTTTTTCGCTATCAGAGTTATCTCTCGGGCACATGATGCAATTTGTTCTTCCACTTCGGCTGCCGGTATTAACAGTTGCCCGTGATACATGCTGGTGTGGTAGTAAATCACGCAAGCTCGATAAAACATGTGAATCTAACTCCGTCAGTGGAAGTTTCCTTCTGCATTATCCAAGAGAGACTCACATGCGTTCGGCAAGTGAAAATTCCACCAGGAAGTTTCACCAGCTCGTTGAGGCAATCATCCTCGGGGGTCGTCATTTCGAGAAATGGGGCCCATGTGACACCAAAGTTGATGAGTAGCGTGTGTATATCTTGCATGGATTTACATTGATGCGTATTGATTTCGATTATTGACCTTGAAAGATCTCTAGCTTCAATTCTTAGTTCTCGCCCGATGTGTGCCATCTCCAAGGCAATCAGAGTCAGTTCTCGGGTGACCTTCAGCAACAGGGGCATCTGGTGGAGTGCTTCTGGGACGAAAACCATGTTGAGTAGTTTATTACTTCCTAGGGACCTTTCGGGAACCGGCAGCAAATTTAGTTCAATGACGGCTTTACTGAAAGATCCTGTGCCAGTAGTAGTCAGAAGGGCATACATATCGATATATGTGACCCACTAAAACAGCAAGAGATTAGCAATTGCCTGCCGGGAAGGGATATTAGGAGGAAAGGAGTAAGAAGAAACTGCGTTCGAAGGCGAAGAGAATACAGAAACACAAAGTGGGTGTTTGAAACTGTGGACTGTGAGATCAGAGAGCCGATTATGCTTACAATAGTAATGAAATCGCACGGTTCTTCGCTTAAAGACTGCTTCCTGAGCTGAAGAATGCGTAAAATCTGAGCCGAATGATGTTCCCACATGTTGGTTTTGCGATGCCCGGTTGCAGCGACCTAAAGTAATTTTAGAACAGGATCAGAAATATGCATCATGTCTTCGTCCCACAAGGAAGGATTCCTCTAGCATACCTCAAATAATAAAAGCAAATAGTGCGTGAACAATGCCCCATCAGAATAGGTATCTTCGGGTTTTTGAGCTGCCTGTTGTAATGCAGGAATAACTCTGTGATAGCGTTCCCTTGCGACAATATTAGCTCTCAATCTCGAGCGCAAGAATTGATAATCTGATATGCATATTTTCATGATGATCATCCCAAGACTACTCACAGAACGTCCGCAAAAGAATTGTTATCAAATCGAGAAAGACTAAGAGCCGATAGGGCGACTATTGCAAGATACAGCTTATTTATCAGTAACTCTCTAGACTGGAGACTTGTTTGCTTACTGGAAGATAATTCTCAGCATATCTTTCGAAGATGTCTGGTCCCGGTTCCTTATCAGTCAACCAGCATATATGTACAGCCAGAACATTTCGATAATGCTCTAGTAGATGAGCGTCTTTTCCATCTTTATCCATTGAAGAGATTGACCGTCCACTAGTGGAATCGGCACTATGCGAGCTGGCTGTGCGCGAGTGTGTGTGGTCAGACCGGGGATTATTCTCTGAAAATTCCTGAAATTTGGGAAGAATAATGTTATCTGACCCAATTGACGGATACTGCTCAACTGAAAAGGGCCGCTTCGCACCCAAGTGTGTATGGTTCAATCCTCTTGTTTGATACTCTGGCAATGGCCGGAAACTACTTGGATTGGCGATTACATTATATGTTCCTGGTCTGTGATAGGAAGCCTTCTGCTCGCGTTGCTCATCGGTTGTTAATTGAACAAAAGGTGGCAATGTATCATCTCCCCTTTGCTGTTTGCTTTCGGTCGATGCAGGAGAAATTGATGCTAAAGATGTCAACGATAAAAGCTTATAGGGCCAGACATCCTTCAGACGTACGATTCCAGACTCTGCTTCCTGTCGAAGAAACTTTCTTCATACACCCTAAGATCTTGGGGGTTTCATTCTTAAACTGGGTTCTTGGCTGCCAATCACTGTGCCAGTCAGTCAACCGGATTACGCACGAAGAGTGAAAATATCTGTACCACATATAGTGTAGGCGAACGCATTGCTAACAATCGGTCAGTAACACGACGACATGCGCACTTTCTAGAGGTACATCTACTGACACTGCACACTGGCTTTTGTTCGTCACATTTAACCTCTGCGTAGCAAAAGTGTTAGAGAGCAGTCACCATTATTGAAACTTCAAAATAACTTGGGTAGATACGAACTGCGAGCCCTACATGTCCTATATTTAAATTAGTATATTGAAGGTACGAGTAGACAAGAAACGTACCAGCATCCTCCTTTGGAACGGGATCCAGTCGCGAGTTCGGTAGATCGTTTTTGTGCAGAGCCGACATGCGGGGTATAGGGAAGTGATGAACTTGAACTCCTTTGATCGTCGCTTGGCACGTCGTTCGGGCCCCGTAGAGACCCTGGTGGTTGAAGAGGTCGGTCGGCCATTACGAGGAGAACGGACAGCAATCACATACAGAACGTGGAGGTTCAAAGGTTGTCGTATAAGATTTCGATTGTGACCCTCATGTCACTTGTGTCGTGGGCGTGACTTTCTGGGAGCCAATTCGAGCCTAGAGTTTCGGACTAAAAGGAGCCTGAAGACTCAACAGTAGCGAATTGGATAAACTTTTTTTAGAAATAACTAAAAGTATAAAAAAATCTGCCCCCTGTGTACCCGTTGTATGTGCGGTTCACTCGAGCCTTTAATCGGCGTTGAAATTGAATGAAGCAAGGAGAAAGTGGATGGTTCTTTTTTGAATTCAATCGATGTGTGTCGTGAGAAACTGCCTCCAAAATTCCAAACGTGAAGACGGTGTAAGAATCTTCCAATTCGCCTAGTCTAGGATCACCCAGTATGAATAGGATAACGAGGGACCAGATTAGCAAACTAGCACATGTGAAGATTGAAAATTGAGGCAATTGAGTTTCTGACATACTGCACGCCATGCCTTCCGAGGACATTCAAGTTACTGAACCACAGCCTGGCGACTCTTGATTGGAGAAGCCTTCGAGACTAAGTTCCAGCTAGCGCCATGTAAGTATAAAGCCTCTCGCTCATCCTCCACTCGGGCTTGGGGGGATGGGGGAGGGGGAAGAACAGTGACGTTGTGGCCCAAACCGTGAGAACATTGTACGGGGCTGTCCTGTATACTCGAGTAGATGTTGACAAGCACGCTGAAATCGTCTTGTGGCTCATGGTAATCAAGGGGTAATGGATGACACTATCCGAGACACTTTTGACTACAGGATTCATTCCTGTTCCAGTACAGTCGTCGACGGAGAGATCACCAGATCTTGCTAAAACCAACATTTCCAACCATCTATCCTCCAGCTGGATCCTCCAGCTGGGAACAGGTGTACTTGTTCAAAAGACCGCTAAGAGAAATAAGAGAACTTTTGAGTTTCGAAAAGTTTATTTCGTACCTTACCTACAGCAGGTATTGAAGATGCACTAATGAGGTGATGCACTCCTAGACTGACTTGATCAAGCCGGAAACGAAGTGTGGCCTGCTTTGAGGCAGGAATCCTGTTGATCCGTATACATACAACTCCTTTTCCAACTCTTATTGAGGATTGAAGATTGAAGATTGAAGATTCAAGATTCAAGATTGAACACAGAATGGCACAGACAGAGCGGCGATTCTTCGGTTCTAGAGTACTCGAGCAGATGGATGTCAATAGTAAAGTCAATACTCGAGTGAGAAAGAGTACTACGAGTAGCAG
Organism: Monilinia aucupariae; assembly: GCA_002162555.1. Classification (NCBI taxonomy): domain Eukaryota; kingdom Fungi; phylum Ascomycota; class Leotiomycetes; order Helotiales; family Sclerotiniaceae; genus Monilinia; species Monilinia aucupariae. Next base: position 28,484 of record NGKF01000036.1, on the reverse strand, counting down.
TGCTTACCTACTTACTCCCACCTTCCCACTTAGAAGGCACAACAGGACTCGTACAATATGAATGAATGAATGAACGATAAAACCTCAAGCCATCGAAAAATAATGTATGACGTTTGGAACTGTGAGGAGGATCCACGAGATCGATCACCTTATCCTTCGCACAATCCTTAGCTCAGCTTCACCCGGTTGGAGGTCGACCATGACGATCACGTGCTGCACGGACTTCCAGGGTGGGAGATCCTCCATTCGTAGCCTGAGGCTTGGATTCTGCGTCAATCCTAGACCAGCCTCCAACGAGCTTAGTGCCCACTAGCGCCCCTTGGCAAAGATTTTTCAGTATAAGATAAATTTCCTCCCGCCATCGAGACCTTTTCTTCTTCAACTTATTTTTTAAGTGCGGCTTGGTACCTCGTGTTTTTCGCACATCTACTCCGCCATGATGTAAACGAGTGTCAATGGTACCATAGATCGATCCCAATTGCAGCCGCTGCTCTCTCTTCAACCTCTCTCCGCGGGTTTGAAAAACAATCCAGGCTGTGTTCGTCGGTTTGTCTGAAAGGGCCCAACGGATAACGGTTGGTGGGTGAGAGGATGGACAGAGTTCGGACATTCTTATTTTAAATGAAGTCGGGTTTGGAGCGTTGGATGGAAGCGTTCATGGTTGAAATTATTTGGTTGAATTCATGGGTGCGCTGGAGATTGCGCTGAATTAAAAAGGAATCCGTGGATGCGTTTACCTGGGATACGGGTAGGAGGATCTTGCTTCAGTACATTCATTCAATCAATCAAAACTCAATTCAACCCCACAACTCTGTCCATCACTTACAGTCATCACTCCATATCATCTTGGAAACCAAAGCAAGTGGAACAATCTCTTGATGATTTTAAGATCATATTGACCAAATGCCTTACATCATACAGACGTCATGTGAAAGGCACACCTGTTTACGCCATCCCATGCCTCTCATCATGTAACTGTAACGCTCATCATCATGAACATATCATACTTCGTTATCTTCAATGGCCATCATCGATCTTCTCCAACTTTCCGGGATCACGCTTTTCACCAGTTTCTCCAATAATCCTAATTCGGTCCAGGCGCACTTTGTCACCATCTCCATCACCATCCACGACGAAGAAAACTAAACTTGTAACATTTTGGAACTTGACGAAACGAAGTGATAAAGTTGCAGTGCCGGTTGAATCCCAGTCTTTGGCTTCGAGAGTGATAGATTGTGTGGAGGGAAGATCTTCAGCCTCATCGAAACCAACGATATGAGCTCGGTTGGTGTAAATCTGGATGGTCTTCGGCCGCATTGGCGCTTCGTCGTCGTCATCACCGGATGCTGAAGGTAGGGAGGTAATCTAGAAGATCAAAAAATTAGTGCTGATACTTAAGATATTTGCGCAATCGACGAATGCTTCTTACCTGGATAGTGTGGACCTTTAACGTAGATTGAAATGGTACAAACAACATGAGCTGCTCGTCCGTATCACTCACAACCCAGTCCTTAGCCTTCGAATCTGCCCCCTTTCCCTTGGACAAGGCACTGGGTTGATTTGTATCGACCAATGTTCGCACACCCCCAAATTCAGTGTCGGCATTCAACAGTTCCAAACCCTTGATATCGACTTGGTCTGTCACATCGTTGTAACCCTTTGGTAGACCTCCTATGCGCCATTCGCCGGAACCACTTGCAAATCCAGATGACGAATCGCCCGAATCGTCTGCCTCTGCAACTAACTTCTTGATAATATTTTGTAGCGCAGTTGGGTTGGCACCTTGGACTTTCTCGACTTGCTTGCCCTCCTTGAATAGTATGAAAGTCGGCATCCTATCAGGTTCATGTTAATAGCTGCTTCCTAAAGAGGCCCCGAATTATCTGCCCATCCGCATATATGGATTTGTGACATAGAAGGGGAACATACGCAGTGACAGCATAGGTGGATGCAATCTCTGTCTGGGTATCGACGTTAACCTTGGTAAAGGTAATCTTGTTTTGACAAGACAGCGTTGCGGAAAGCTGCTCGTAGAGAGGCGCAATCGCCTTACATGGCCCACACCAATCCGCATAAACTGTAGAAAGGATAGAGTGTCAGTGAAAGCCGTAATGATTCACGGTGGGAGCCGCAGATGGCGATGGAGGGGCGAAGAGCTGTAGTAGGAGGGGCTTCCACCGGGGTAGCTTACAATCTGTCACAACAACCTTAGAGGTCTTCAGTAAGTTACTGAATTCAGCCGGTGACTTGATAACAACCGTTTTCGACATCTTTTCTGTAAGATTCCAAGAAGTTGCAGAACTGATTGACAAGAATTGTCTTTTCGGTATCGAAATATGATGTATCGGGGTCGGCTCTCCGAACCCACCAGGTCTCTGGGTTGGAATTCAATCACCAAGGTTAGTCATGTGATGGTTCCAAGAATGACATCCCATAACCTTACCTTGCAATCACTTGGGGAAATGCGCGTGCGTACCAGTGGCACCACTGGCCATGACAGGTATTCAATATTATATTCGTTTCTAGTGAGACTATAGCCAGACTATCTTGACATCCAGTTCTTCTAGCCAGTGCCTGCAGAGCTCCAAGCTTGATCAAACATTCGCCATCGAGGTCTTGTTATCTCTGAGCCAGTGGCCACCTCCTATGATCTGTCCTTCCTGTATCATGGGTATCATCATCCAAACTTCACCACTCCAGAATCACCGCGTTGCATCCCATTACAGCTCATATAGTCTTATCCGACGAGAGACCGCCATCAATATCACCCATTGAAGTCTCCATGACAAGCTAGTTCAACCCCGTTGTCCACCCTTCCCCCTTCCTTCATTCTTCCCCAACAGCTTAGCTGCTCTCTCCAATCTATTCTTCCTGTCCCTCAATCCTCCCCTCCCACCTTCCTCGCTACCATCAGGCTCCATACTGCTTTCTCCGTCCCTCTCTTCATTCGCACCTATTCCCCCTCCCCTCCCGACGTCACCCTTATCCCTACTTCTCACAGTATACATACCTGTTCTTTCAACCTCACCTTTCACCAAACCAAGCCTCCTTCCTAAGCACGCACACCTACCGCTTCCACTACCGCCTCCATTTCCATTTCCACTGCCACTGCCACT
>NGKF01000035.1:359996-371642 GCA_002162555.1 Monilinia aucupariae | reverse complement strand
ATTAGCGAATTTTGATACTATCAATACTAGGAATTATAGTATGTGGGGTACGATTTCAAACTGATCAATGCATAACCCTTTAAAATTAGATTTTTAATAAAACTAGTAACGTTATACCAATAATGAAGATAATTTAAAATAGTTTTCAGATTCGAATTATTTAGCTAAATTAACCTATAATATATTATAAAATTTTTATAATATCTCAAATGGATTATAAAATAAAAGGTGCTGACCAAACTAGTAAATTTACTATGGTCAGCATTACCCCTATCAAAAGTGGTCAGCACCGGTGCTGACCATACAAAAATTCCTTAAAATAAGAGTTAGGGATAAACAATAAATCCATTCTATTTGTTGATATATCTTTTCCTTTCAAAATCGAATTAAAAAATAAAAACATTTTATAAAAAGAATATTTATATAATTTAAAACCTTTTAAAAAAAAGATTAACCAATAAATAGAAAGAAAATATATATTACAAAGATTATCCATATAACTAAAATAGAATAAATGCTAAAAATACATTATCAAATTGCATAGAAAAACTATATTTGGTTATATTAAAGAAATTATACAATTTCAAATTTAAAGCGCAAATATTTATTATTTTAAATTTATAATATATTATATTTTATAAACGATATTGTTCATTATCTAAATAACAATTATTATCAAAAAACAATCTAATTTGGTAATTAAACAATGATTTCTTTACTTTTTTTGTTATTGATACTATTAAATTATTGTTAGCCAAGATTATATACATTGTTACTAGTAATATATATATATAATAATAAATACCCATATCGATAATTTATACAATATAATTTTGTTGTTTATATATTTCTTTTGTTATATTGCAAATCAACAACATTGTTGTTGCTTTAAAGAGTATATTACAGAATATAACTATCTCTAGTATTATTCCTATATTTTTAGTATATTCCTTATTCTTTTTATTTATTCGTATTTGAGTATACTAGCTTTACTACAATAAAGACTACATATCCTTTATCAAAGTAATACTTTTACTAAAACATTATTATTGCTTTATATCACATTTATATATAGACCTTTAGCTATTAGAGTTTGAGGTCAAATCAATCAAGCTTTTCTCTATTATATGAATCTAGTTCCCACTATTTATATTATTAAACCATACTTTTGTGTTATCTCTCGATTCCTACTACCGTGACTTATATCATACTATCGCATAATAGATAATTTAAATCGGTTTTCAAATTCGAATTATTTATTTAAATTAACCTATAGTATATTATAAAATTTTTATAATATCTTAAATAGATTATAAAATAAAAGGTGTTGATTAAACTAGTAAATTTACTATGATCAGTATTATCTCTATCAAAAGTGGTCAGCATCGATGTTGACCATACAAAATTTCCTTAGAATAAGAGTTAGAGTTACAGGTTATAGATTATAATAATATTAATATTAGAGATAATAATAATAATACATATAAGAAATAAAATAATCGTAATAATTGTATTAATTATAATAATCGTATTAATCGTTTTAATTATATTAATTATATTAATTGTATTAATCGTATTAATATTAAAGGTATTTGGAAACAAATTATAGATTTTAATTTTTTATCGAAATCATTTTAATGATTTTATAATATAATAATTATAATACAATTGAGGTTAGGGTTAGGGTTAAGGTTAAGATTGTAGTCAATACTACCTTGTAGTTTGGTTAATACTACCTTGTAATTTGGTCACTACTCCCCTATTTTAATTTGATTTGTCGATTAGCGAATTTTAATGTTATCGATACTAGGAATTATAGTATATGGGGTACGATTTCAAATTGATCAATGTGTAACCCTTCAAAATTCGATTTTTAATAAAACTAATAACGTTTCATCAATAATAAAGATAATTTAAATCGGTTTTCAAATTCGAATTATTTATTTAAATTAATCTATAGTATATTATGAAATTTTTATAATATCTTAAATGGATTATAAAATAAAAGGTGCTGATTAAACTAGTAAATTTACTATGATCAATATTACCTTTGTTAAAAGTGATTAGTATTGGTATTGATCATACAAAATTTCTTTAGAATAAGAGTTAGGGTTACAGGTTACAGATTATAATAATATTAATATTAAAGATAATAATAATAATACATATAAGAAATAAAATAATCGTAATAATCATATTAATTATAATAATTGTATTAATCGTTTTAATTATATTAATTATATTAATTGTATTAATTGTATTAATATTAAAGGTATTTAAAAACGAATTACAGATTTTAATTTTTTATCGAAATCATTTTAATGATTTTATAATATAATAATTATAATATGGTTGAGGTTAGGGTTAGGGTTAGGGTTAGGGTTGTGGTCAGCACTACTCTGTAGTTTACATTATAACAATTTTGTTAAAAGCTTGCAAAAACAACGATAACGCGATATATTTCATTATTGGTAGATACGCATAACAATACTTTACGAATTCTATAAAGTTTTGATGCTTGCGAAAAATATACAAAGCGCGCTTTTCGAATCCGAATAGCGAAAATAAGCTTTACTACGCTTACAAAAGCAATACAAATGGCTAATAACGATTATATGCAACAATATAATCCTTTTTTGTTTATTTTTTTTCAATTTCAAATTGAAATAAGAATAAAACCTATACTTTTCCTTTTTGTTGTACCCAAAGAATTAAAAAGATTAATGGCTTTTCAAAAAATCAATAAGTTTTTATAAAAAGCCGAATAACAAATAACAATTTGTTGCAAGTTTATAAATATATTTATTAATTCTTTAAAAAAGATTGTTAAAACTTTTATTTAAAAAGAGGTATATATTATTTTATTAATCCAAAAAACGATTTTGAAGTATATAGTAAATGCTTTTATAACGGGTACAATTTTTAAAAGCAAAAAAAGCTTTAAAATCTTTAAAGCAAAAGAAAATATAATAATAACTTTGCTTTTTATAATTTGGATAAGAATTGTTAAAACCTTTAGAATCGGCGGGTTTTTGGTTGTTCTTTAAAATAAAGTTTTTAAAACAAACTTTGCAAAAAAAAACGTTATTAAGGTAACAAAAGTAAATAAATGTATTTTTATTAAATACGCTTTTTTTGCAAATCTATATTGCGATAATCTTTTTTTAATTTGGGAGAACTTAGTTAAAACTATCCTGGATATCAAGGATAAAGATATCTTGGAGATAATAGAATGCAAATCGGATTGGATATTATATCCTAAATCCTTGAAAATAAAGAACGTTTTAATAAAGAATATTTACAAATTAAAGATTTATAAAATCATTAAAACTATATATTTCGATTTTTTAGAGATATAATATAACTATTGCATACATTTGGTATTAAACATTTTGTTTAATGCGATTGATGAATGGATCGAAGTTACTAAAAAAATGGTAAAAAGAAAAACCTGGATTCAAACCAATATCATTTCAATTAAATACTTCAAAAGTTTTGGAAATAGTATAAAGAATATTTGGGTAATTAGTTTTATTACTTTAATTACTTTTTTTTGTTTATTTGAAACTATTTTTTTTTTCATTTTTTTATCCTTTTGTAACCAAATAAAGCTTTATAAACAAGATTGCCAAATTTATTGTAATATCTATTGTTGTACAAAATCTATACAATATAACAATTGTAGTATTGCGAAAGCTAAGTATCAAAAATTGATATACAAATTATACCCAATGTTTGCGAAATGTAACGAATGTTACAATTTGTTTTTAGTAGGATACAAAGATTGTTTGCTGGCGTTTCGCAATACAATCGAAGATAAGCTATAATGCAATTTGATTAAAGTTTAAATAGAATTGATTTGTAGAAACAATTAAACAATTCAAAAAGTATATGCCCTAAGAATAACTATAAACATTATACAAATAATATGCATATTTTAAACAAAGGTTTAAAACTTTCAAATGTTTTAAAGTATACAAAGCTTTATACAATTAAACGTTGCTCGAACTTTAGCGTTTATTTATATCGAAATCCAAATATTAGCGATTTCGAAAAAAACAAATAATAATGTTAAATATACAATAGATACAACAATATCGCAAAATAGAATATCGAAATGCTTTAAAGTAATTCCGGGTTAAATAAATTTGAGGTTTTTGTTATAGAACAATGTATATAGGGTTTGCATTAAAAATACGATGAATATCAACAACAACAATACTACAATAATTATACAATTGATTAAAGTTATTGATCTTTTTAATAAGTAAAGGCCTGGATCAATATAATAGCAAAGATCGCAAAGATAATCCAACTTTATATATAACAATAATATAAGCAAATGTAGAAAAAAGAATAAAGGTATATAATATTCTACTTTAGTTTGTTTACGAAAACAAAGCAAATATAATCTATATCCAAAAACTTTAAAACTTATTAAGTATTAAAATATAGAATCATTCGGTATACAAATACTATACCTTTTACAATTTGTAAGAATTGGAAAAGGTAGTTGAAAAGGAAGCTAAACATTTAAGGATTATATTGTATATATGGCGAAAAGCCGCAATATAAACGCAATAATAATGTAATAAATATTGTAAAAATATAGTATAATTTAAAATAAATGGTTATCATATAATTAATATTTATTACAAATCTAATACTATAATAATAATATATTATATAACAAATATTACTTTAGCGCTTTATATATTGATTGGAAAGGATTTTAATGCGAAATACAATATCTACAAACCAAAAGTATTATTGGCTATTTAAAAAGCTTTATTTGCTAATTGATTATAAAATACTAATATAAATTTTATTAACAAAGTAAAAATATTTATTTATTGTGTAAGGTATATAATTGATTTTACTTTTTTCAATATACTTTTTGTAAAGATAATAATACGCCGGGATATAAATTACGGATCGAATTATTATATACAAATTATTATTATTTCAAAGCAAAATATAACTTTTCGTAAATGTATTGGATATAAGATTACCAAAAACGATTTATATACATTTATTAGTTTAATAAAAAGCAAAATATATTAATTACCAAAAATCGGAAATATTGCTATAAATATTAAATTGAAAATAATTGCGAAGCGATTTATTAATTTATTTCAATGATCAATACAAATTGTAGGGTAATCAACAAACAATTAGGTATAATTAATACTTTAATGGATTAACGAAAATGCAATAATGTATAGCTTATATAAATGCTTTGATAAAACCTTTAAGGATAAAAAACAAATGTTTATTGTAATGCGCAAAGCGAAAAAAAAGTATTAAAGAAAAATAATTGATAATATATCAAATAACGCAAACTTGTATAAAATAGTAAATTAATATAAAATAGTTTTTTTCTTTAAAACTTTATTATTTGTAATTAATAGTTAATTAATCGAAAATATAAAGAAAAAAGTATAGGTTTTATTGAACAAAGTATTGTATAGATATAATAGTATTAACGATTTAAAAGCAAATCTAATATTAGAAAATTATATCTTTACTTTTCTTTGAAATATTATTATATTCTTTGAGAAAATGGAATAGAACATTATCAAAATCTTAAATACTTTGTTAAAAACTGATAGGATTACAATTAGATTTTTGAAAGCTTATTAAGATAACATTAAAGAATATTTATATAATTTCTTCGAATACTATCTCAAAAGAAACTATTTCTTCAAAATTTAACAATTAATCGAAATAATAATGCTACTCAAAATCGATAAGAAAAATAAAAGCTTTATACGCTTTTAGCGTTCAATAATCTTACTATCCTATATAAATAAAGGTTTGAAATAAACTATTGCAAAACGAATAGTGTAAATAATGTTGATATACAATACACTAAACCTTTAGCATTATAAAGCTTTATTTAAACAATCAACCATAGATTTAATTATAGTATTTATATACAATATAGAATACGCTTTTACTAAAAAACGAAAGATTATATTAGTTACAATGAATATTCAAAGTGTATTTGATATATTGTTACTTTGGTGGTTATTAAAAAGGATGTAGGATCAAAACTAGTTTACAACTTTTTTGAAAATGATTTGATTGTTTTTATAAGATCGCAAAATAATGGTTAAACTAAAGGATATATATATAAATAAATTGTGGATATAATGTGGCACTTTTCAAGGTTTACTTTTATTTTTAATACTTTATATATTTTATTTAGCAAAACTTTTAAATTAGGATTAAGCTTTTCGCTTCGAGTATACAAACAATATTGCGTTTTACAAAATAAACAATACATTAAAAGAGAATACTATAGCGATTGTACAAAATATATAAAAAATTAAAATGTAGGGATAAGCTAATAAAATTGCTTTTGTATTAGAAAAATTAGAAATAATATATTTTATTTGTAAACATTATATATACGCCCCAAAAGTTATTATTTCCTTTATATTAATTATATAGTTTATAATAAATGTATTAAACGATACAAAGCAATTAATATTAAAATGGTTAGGAGTATAATTTGATTGTAAGTTTATGTTTAAAAAGTATATTGTGAAACAAATGGAAAAGGTATAGAAAGTAGTATTGTATATCAAATATTTTGTTAATATATAATATAAGCTTTTTATAGTTTCTCTACGAAAAGCTATGATTATATGCGTTTTATTTTCGTTATTATATAAAGCAAAAGCGTAATATCCAGAACGAATAAGATTAAATATAAGCAACAATTATTTATAAAATATTATAGTAAACATTTGTATAAAATTATATATAACGAAAGCAAACAAAATAATCAATATAACAACAAAAAATATATTACTAATTTAAAAGATTATATTTATAATAATTGGTTTATATAATGCGAACCTTTTACTTTACAAAATAGTTTTAAAACATATTCGAATTAATATAACTTTTCGATTTAAAAGGCTAAATGTACACTATTTGTTTACTATATGCTTAATCGCATTAAAACATTGTATACAACGTAGTATAAAACTATAAACAATAGATTAACTATTCCTAAAAGCGTTTTGTCCAATCCTTTCCTTTTTTGTATTATATTCTTAAATATAAAACAGATTTTATAAAAGAAATAGATAAAGAAATAGTAGCGAAAAGCTTTACTAATTAATGAAACGCTTTACTTTTTAATACAATTATTATTTTCTTCGATAAGTTTGAATTGTATGATAACGCGAGTAAACATATAAACTACAATTATACGATCTATTAAAAACAAGATTTTGTTGTTACTAATAAAAATACAATTAATATATTTTTGTATATTTTCAATATAAAAGCGATAAACGTTTTGAAAAGGTTACAAAAAGTATTAATATTATTAATTACTATGGATATACAAAGATGGCTTTATATCGATAATACTTCGATAATATAATATAAATATGCAAATACTTTAAATACTTTACAATAAGCGTTTCTAGAAAGCTATAGATTTATTAATTAATATATGGTTAAAATATAATAGTTCTTTGAATATTAAAGAATTATTAGCAACAAAGCAACAAATAGATTAACAAATATAAACGCGAAAAGCGATATAATAGATTTAAAGCTTATCGCGCAACCAACGATTAATAGGATAGGTTTGATAGTATAAAACTTAATCTGCAATACAATAAACGATTAATAAAGCAAAAACGAATTTATATTAACAAAAGGATATTGCAAATAATAATTAAATTATATATTTAAAAAGTTTACAAAGTTTAAATTTGCTAAATCAATATTATATAGATTATTAACATTGTAATCTAAGTATAACGATTTTAAAGTTTATTATAAACGTTTTAAATATAAAGATATAAAAACTTATTGCTTATATAATAAAGTTAAAATCTTTAAATACTTTGTTTTTTGTAAAATTTTTACTAAAAAGTTCTATTCGTAATTACTTAAACCCATCTATTTATTAGCGATCGTTTAAAAAAAGCATAATTATATATAACAACTTTTTGCTTTTTCAAAAAAGTTCGAATGTTTTATTGCAATAATACAATATTTTATGTTTTGCAATCAAAAGTTTAATAACATTCCGGATAGTATTTAATATAATACTTTATTTGATCCTTTTTTTATTTCCCCCCCTCTTTTTATTTTTTGTTTTATTTTAAAACTTAATCTAAAATGCGATTTATAAAACATAGTACAATACTTTATATAACAATACAAAGGTTACAATTTAATATAACAATTGCTTTTTTAATATTCTTTACTAATGCGATTACTATATAGTTCAATATTTACTTTTTTTTGAATATAACAAGCAAAGGTTAACCTTTTCAATACAAAATGTTTTTTTAAACGGCGAAAGAAAGTTGTTCAATAAAATTAGAATTGTAAAAGATCGTTGAAAAAAAGCGGTTTTAATATTTCAATCTAGCGATATTGTATAATACATACTTAAGTAATAAACTTTTGGGTTTACAATCCATTAGTGTATCATCCGTTTTTAATACTTTTTGGGAGGTTAAAAGCCTAATTAGCTTATATAAACGTTAAATATAATAAATAAATAAATAAATACTCTATAGTTTAATCAATATTACCTTGTAATTTGATCATTACTCTTTTGTTTTAATTTGATTTATCGATTAACGAATTCTAATGTTATTGATACTAGGAATTATAGTATATAAAGTACGATTTCAAATTGATTAATATATAACCCTTCAAAATTCGATTTTTAATAAAACTAATAACGTTCCATTAATAATAAAGATAATTTAAATCGGTTTTCAAATTCGAATTATTTATTTAAATTAATTTATAGTATATTATGAAATTTTTATAATATCTTAAATGGATTATAAAATAAGAGGTACTGACCAAACTAGTAAATTTATTATGGTCAGCATTACCCCTATCAAAAGTAGTCAGCACTGATGCTGACCATACAAAATTTCCTTAGAATAAGAGTTAGGATCGAACTTTTTAATTACAACAAGGAATTTCTTGATAGTTAATGATCCTTTAACATCAAGAATATCGTAGATTATCGCTTTTTGATAAGCAATCCATTACTTCTAAGTCTATTTAATACCATTAATTCGAGCAACGATAGCAAATGCAAATATATCAAAATAATCCTTTTAAACTTTTATAATGGTTTGATCATTAGTAGAGTAAAGATGTGATTTGAAATAGTTTATTATTTGTCGAAGTATACGGCCATCCTTTACGCTTATTTAAAGATTCATCAAATAAATAAAATTAATTGTTGTAATTATTCAAATATATATATCTCGGTATTTTTTGTATTTAAAGTTATACTTTTCCTTATGATTACAATAATCGGCTTTCCGAATCGTATACTCCTCTAAAACATCCTTCGAAATCAAATAATCAGAGTATTCGGATTGAATTAAAGAAAAAACCTTCGATTCTAAAGCCTTTTCCATAGCAATATCTATAATAAGCCTTATAATAACAAACTCATATTCAACGATATCTTTTACAAATTTTGCAGCATATTCGCAATTCAATTGATTAATCACCGTTTCAAAGATAAAAAAAAAATTCCAAAACAATCAATTAATCGATAAACTTATAGTTAAATGAAAATTTAATATTAGGATTAAAAATGCTTCAAAGATTATATAAAGCACAAAGACTTTGTAATCCGATATACCATTTTGGTTAATTATCGCTAGTATTGAGCTTAACGGGAATAAACACTATAATGAAAATGGTAGGGTTTGAATAAAAACTAGTAATAGAATTTGAAAATGTTGAAATAGTAAAAGGAGTATAAAAATCGTAAAAATATCAACTAAAGCAATAGCAAGATATTGATAATATTAAAAGCTAACCAGGCTTATAACTATCATGCGATAGTATAATATAAATCATGGTAATGGAAATCGAAAGATAATACAAAAGTATAGTTTAATAATATAAGTAATGGGAATTAGATTTATATAATAAAGAAAAGCTTAATTAATTTGACCTTAAACTTTAATAGCTAGAGGTTTATATATAAGTGTGATATAAAGCAATAATAATGCTTTAATAAAAGTATTACCTCGGTAAAGGATACGTAGCCTTTACTATGGTGGGGCTAGTATACCCAAATACGAATAAGTAAGAAGAGTAAGGAATGTGTTAGAAGTACAGGAATAACACCAGGGATAGCCATATCCCGTGACAAGTTCAATAATCACTTTTTTTAAATATAATAAATAAAGATTAATCTTTTTTAATGCAAAACGTTTTTTCAAATAGCGGAAAGAGATTGCTCAATAAAGCTAGAATTGTAAAAGATTACTAGGAGAAGGCGGTTTCAATGTTTCAACCTAGCGATGTTGTATAATACGTAATTAAGTGGTAAGCTTTTGAGTCTTTAATCCATTAGTGTATCACTCGTCTCCAGGACCCTTAGGAGGTTAAAAGCCTAGCTAGTTTATAGAAACGTTAAATATAATAAATAAAATAAATAAATAAATAAAATACTTTTATTCTTACTAAGTAATATAAAGTATATATTCGAATCATTTTTACTATGGAAAACTTTTTTGATTTATTCATTTATTTTTATATTCATGTTAAAGTTAAAGTTATCAATAAAAACATTAATAATATCGAAGATGCAAAAACTTAATACTTTGCAAAGATTAATAAATATAATGCTAAAGTTTAAACTAAAAAAGAAATTGTTATTAATATATTAGTTGTTTCTTTGTAAAGAAAAATCATTGATATTTTTATTTCAGCTTTGGTATAAAATAATAACGCGGAGAATGTAGAAAGCATATAAAGAAAAAAATATAAAGAATGTGGAAAACATATGAATAAATGATATGAAGAACGCGGAAAGCATGTAGAATAAAGAAATAGAGAATATGAAAAGTATATTGTAAGACTGTAGAATGGCTCCGACCATTCGGACCCAACACCCTCACGTGACCTCGCCTTTTATAAAGAGTATTTATACTTTTTTCACTTTGTATTTTAAATCATTATATTATATTTTGTTTATTGAATTTTACTATTCTTTTTTTTAATTATGCATATGTTTATTATGATTTAGATTATTCATTCTAATTGTTCTTCTTTTCTCCGTCGTCAATGATCATCCTAGTTGACCCTAGCCCCTACTCCCCTTTTGTTGTATTGTTCTTTCTCAAAAAGCCATTCTTTTTGTTATTGTTTTCACCTCTTATCTTCTTCCCTTTTACAATATAGATTGATATTGATATCAAAAATATAATCGATATTAAAGGCGAGAATATTAATATTGGTATTAATTATATAATTGAAATTATTATAGAGAAAATTAATATTATAAAAAAGATTATTGATACTATTACAAAAGAAATTATTAGTACTAATACGAAAAAGATTATCGAAATTATTATAAAGGAGATTATTAATATTAATATAAAAGAGATTATTGAAACTATTACAAAAGAGATTATTAATATTATTACAAAGGAAATTGATACAAAAAAGAATGCGGAACAAAAATCAAAAAATAATATTTTTTAAACTTTCGAACAATAAACAATTTAAATAGATAATTAAAGGATACAAATGCTTTGGCTTTGCTTTATTCGCAAGGGCTTAAGTCCCCTACCCCACATTCGGGCCACCCCCCCATTTGGGCCACCATTTCACACCAAA
>NGKF01000035.1:328799-359083 GCA_002162555.1 Monilinia aucupariae | reverse complement strand
TGGTGTAAAAGGGTGGCCCAAATGGGGGGGCGGCCCGAATGTAGGGTAGGGGACTTATATTATAAACTAGAAGTACTTATAGAAAGAGTATTATATATGATTTAGCTTAGTCATTAGTTCATAAGACATTATCAATATTTATTAAGTAACGATCAACATTAAAGTTGATTTTCATGTTGCGCACAATACATACACATTCAATTAAAACGAACATATCCAGCTCTACATTATTGTATACAAAAATTCTTTAGAATGATAATTCGATGGAACCCTATTGGTTGCCAATCGTGACATCTCTCATCATATAGCCGCGTCAAGTCGCGTATGCGACAAGATTACGACTTTACATTCGCGTGATTGCGATAAGATTAGGATTAATATTTATCATATATTAACAACAACAACAACATCAACAATAACAACCAACAACAACAACAACAACAACAATAACAATAACAATAACAATAATACATACATTTTCAAATTCTCAGTTTCTTACGTTCTCTCTTCGATTCTCTTTTTACATTCATTCATCAAATTCTTTTCGTTATGGCTGCATCTATCGAATTAGATGTTATCAAGCAAAATCCAATTCAAAATGAACATCTTCGTATCATTGCGACAACATCATCATCAAAAGATGTTACAATTCCAGAGATTTTCTCGACGGCCACAAGTGGTATAACTTCAAAGCATTCAATTTCATCATCAAAGCTAACATTTCTCTCATCTCACAGATCTTGAATCGTTGCTCTCCCTTTTACCGATTCTCCAGTTCGAATCGGCCGCTCGTCTCCTTCCCTCTCGAATTAAAAATGGGCATCTTGCTGGGGATCTGGCGGCATTGTATACTCTGATTGATTCGAAGGCGTTGTCAGTTGGGTCTGCCGCCCCTTTGATTGAGAAGGTTATTCATCCGGTATATTATATTGATGAAGGCGAAGGGGAAGGGGGGGAACATCAACGAAAAGAAGGAGAACAGGGACAGGGACAGGAAGTAGAGAAGGGACACGAACGAAAGCTTCAACAAGAAGGGAATTTCTGGAACAATGTTTTCAAATTGGTCTCATTGGTAAAACCAAGTACTCCTCCAATGGCCTTCGATATTTCTATCGACGATACACCCTTCCGATCCAATTCGGCTTCTCAGTTAGGATCCGAACAAACACACAAACAAGTGGACCAACGAATCCTTGAAGAAATTGCCGGTCGCGTTTACTATGATGTCAAAAACTTGATGGAAGTGTTGATCGATGACAAGAGTTGGTCAAATCAAACATGGGAGATCTACGAAGAGTCAAAAGTTTTATATTCAGATGGTGATGCTGATGCTGATGGTAAATGGACAGGTTTTCCAGAACCTTCAACTCAAAACGCATTCTTCGATTGGTTCATAGGCTTCCAAAATATCATTCTTTCGGGACTTGATCGGAGATTTTATACATCGGCAAACAGAGCATTGGAAGGTTCAGAAGCTCTTCGAAAACTTGATATCTTTCTGGCTTCGACAGATGCTCCTTTACCAAATGGTCGATATGATTGGTCTAAAGTTCTCTGCATCGGTGAACATAAACAAAATCCGATAGAGGATCGTTCTCAATCAACGTTGCTTCAATTGGCCGATTATGCACGTGAAGTATTTGGGAGCCAACCAGGTCGAAGGTTTGTACCGGGTTTTACCATTTGTGGAAGTTGGATGCGTCTTTGGATGTTTGACAGATCTGGACCATATAGTTCGGAGAAATTTGATATACATCAAGAACCCGAACGATTTGTGAGAATCATCTCGGGCTACGCATTGATGTCAGATTCCGAATTAGGTTTGAATACCTTCATCAAGTGTGATGAGATCGGGAGGTATATCGTCGCACAAGATATCAATATTTACCTCGAGGATAAGCCAATTGCATCGCAAAAGGCAATCGTCTCTCGAGGCACGACGTGTTATCGGGGAAGGAAATCCGACTCTTCAAAGTATGAGTATGTGGTGAAGTTCACGTGGCCTTCTGATAAACGATTGAAGGAGGGAAGATTGTTGGAATTGGCCAAGAAGAGGGGAGTGAAAGGGATTGCTGAATGGTTTCATGATGAACAGGTGACGATTGATGGACATCCGGATACTATTGCATATCTACGACGAGATATGGAATTTGGAGCGCCAAACAGGGCATCGAGTAAAGCATCTTGGATTGAAAGTTCAGAGAAGAGTCGACGTTTTTCGAAATCAAAGAGTCTTCTCCAAAGCATATCAAAAATAAGTGCTGGTCGCTCAACTGATCTCGGGGCTAGTATGGGTGATTCCAAGGGTTCCTCGGGACAAAAACGAAAAAGAGATCAAGGGCATTATGGTGATGGTAGTGGTAGTGGAACAAAGAGGTCCAAATCAGGGGATAGTGGTGTTGTGACCCAAGTCAATGCACCTATTCATGAACATGGATCGGGTTTAAGTACTGTGCGGGATCAAGATCACGACATTGAGGAAGTTGAAGTGGATAGTCTTGTCGGTGAAGAGACGGAGGATTATGGTAATCGAATCCATTATTGTATCATTACCTTGGGTGCGGGACGACCACTTGATACATTTCAATCAGTCAAGGAGCTACTGGAAGTGTTTCGTGATGCAATCGCCGGTCATAGATCATTGCTCGAAGATGGAAAGATTCTTCATCGAGATGTCTCGGAGAATAATATCATCATCATGGATCGGCCAGACCACGCTACCAAGGACGAGCCTAAAGGTATAATGATCGACTTGGATTTAGCAAAAGAATTGCACAGTATACCAAGCGGGG
Source organism: Monilinia aucupariae (assembly GCA_002162555.1). Classification (NCBI taxonomy): domain Eukaryota; kingdom Fungi; phylum Ascomycota; class Leotiomycetes; order Helotiales; family Sclerotiniaceae; genus Monilinia; species Monilinia aucupariae. The sequence continues at coordinate 356,291 of NGKF01000035.1, read as the reverse complement.
CTAGTCATAGGACAGGCACAATGCAGTTCATGGCCATTGAGGTTCTGGAAGGTCAAGGTCATACATATCGGCATGATCTCGAATCATTCTTTTACGTCTTCATCTGGATGTGTGTACGCTACGGTCATGAAGATAGATATACATCTACGTTGGGAAAACCAAATGCTGGCCGACATGAACACAAGCACAGGAGTCCCCGCTCAACCCGAAACACCATCCTGCAATGCTGGTATACAGGTAGCTACATGCAAATCGCATATGCGAAGTATGGACACATGGGCAGGTTTGATCGTATCACGGCGGAATTCTCCCCGCAATTTCAAGGGTTAAAGGGGTTGGCGAAGGAGTTGAGGAATGTACTGTTTCCGATTAGAGATGGGTCGATGTTCGTAGGGACTTGGAAGGATCCGGGGATTATGTATGATGGTCTGTTGCAAGCGTTCGAAAGGGCCATTGGGAGATTGAATGAGGAGTAAAGGTATTCATTGCGGAGGATAGACAGTATAAAGCAAGGTTACTTATGGGAGGAGCAAGTGGTTTATAGTGACGAGGTCTGGAACCGTATAATAGTAATGTATTAATATGAAAAGCTTGATTATCAAAGTAACTACTTAGAGTATAAGAGTAAACGACTATATATATAAATATATATATAAATCCATAACAAAACATTAATTAGTATAACATACAGCATACAAACTCTCAAGACTATATATATATATCTATATATATATATCATCTAATCGAGTATAATAAAGAAGTAAGAAATAATCCAAACAATCAAGGTTAGAGATCACCCACTCCGAAAGGTGGACGCGCGGGATGGGGGGTATACGGATTTATAGGGTAGATGCCGTAAAAAACTGAACGATTATTGATTTAAAAGAAGAGAGGGTTACGATTGGAGTAAATATAGGAGTATAAAGTACAGGTCTCGTTGATTACTATCTATCTAACTTGGTTTCGCAACCGACGATCTATCTCGAAAGCCCAACATCTATTTTGTCTAGCTCATCCTCGTTCCCTCTCTGACTGCAATCATGAAACGCTCATAATGCTTCGTTTAACCTTTCCCTGAAATTAATTACATAAAGAGTAGAGTGGTATCTTTTATTCCTTTCCTTTCGCAAGCCTGAACTCCACCAAATCCTTTTCATACGCCATTCCCTCACCTAGCTCCCCAAAAACAATAATAACCTGACGCGCTCTTAAATCACCTCCTCTCTCTCCCACCCTGAAGGTCGAAGCGATTCAATCCCCTTTCCTGGTTTCTCCGCCACCTCCTTTCCATAGACACTCACAAAAGGGTTGGGATCCTCATCTTGTTTCAGATTACCCAAGGTATGATTCACCTCTCTATGTTTCGCCTCATCGGCTCTGATGTAATAGAGAAGATCCTTCATACTTCTGTGACCCTCAGGCATACCCCAATACTCAATGGCGAGATCGGGAGCTTTGAAATTTGGATCGGCCCATTGGGGTAGGTGTCCGTTTTCCAGATCTTGAATCGAGAGGGTGTAGGTGAGGACGGCTTCTTCTTCGAGATAGCCGACGAAACGATGACATGTTTTGGGGGAGAAGAGGTAGCAGAGGAAGAAGGAGTTGAAGAAGACCCCTTGCGCGCCGAGGATCATGGTGCGCATGAAGAGACCCGGTTCGTACATTTTGAGGAAGGTGAGGAGGTGCATGCGTTCATTGTATGCTGAAATTCTATCGCATTAGCCGTCGATCGCTGGCAGCCGTTTTTGTAGATTGCTTGACCAACATACCTTCTTCGAGCAAAGTTTCAATCCAGCCATTGTCTCTCTTCAAACCCCGCAGACTCCTCAAGTGTCTCAACATACCCGCCACCATCCCCGGCACACCCGCTACCGATTCCAGAAACACATAGCGAATTAACCACTTTCGTTCACTCATTTGATATGGCTTCGTCGCCACCACGGCATTGCTATCGGAGGCTGTCTTGGCTTGTTCGACATTGTGTTTATATCCCGTCGCAAAGTCCGTACACCATCTGAGCAAACGCACCATGCCTAACGCGACCCGATCGGAGAAGTCTCGAGGTTTGCGGTGTGCAAAGTAAACCTTGCTGCGCATTTGTTCGGCGGTATACCTAGCTCATGGTTAATTTTCGAGAACACCCCATAGTGGGAAAGACCTACGGTGGATGAGGCCATGCTGGTTCTGTCTTCTTGATCTGACCACGTTCCGGTTCGGGAAACAAATCTCTACCTTTGATCTGGATCTTCGAGGCGGACGTAAAGGGTCTTCTCGATTTTACATGGGCGCCACATGTGGTTGAGGATAAGCCATATGATTGTGCGAAGAAAGCTACAGCTTTTGACAACTGCGCTGCCGATTGACTTGAGGGGGGTCTTGCGGAAAGCCTAGCAAGATACATTTGGAGGAGTGAAGAGGTGAAGTGATGGATAGGTGTAGAATGTAGGGTGTAGGGTGTAGAAGTGAAGTGAAGTGAAGGAGAAGGGGTGATGCACTCGTAGGATATAGGAGATTGTATAAAATATAAGATATAATATAGAAGCCTAGCTCTATAAAAGTGATATCAAGTATAACAGGTTTGACCGTGTAAATATCAATAACATGATATAATATATGTTTTCCTCACGTGAAAGAAGATGTAGAAGACATAATGATAACAAGAGGTCAAGAACCGACCAATGAGATAATTCGGAAGAGAGAAGAGGGATCTGGAACCTGTCAATGGCCGGAGGCGGAGAAGAAGAAACGGAAAGGAAAGGAAAGGAAAGGAAAGGAATGGAATGGATAGGAAATGAAGCGTCAAGCTGAAAACTTTATTTCTCTCTGTACGAAGCCTCCCGTGAATCAGAAGCTTACCTAATCATGCAATCTTTCTATTTCCGTCCTCTCCCGACTGGGTGAAGGGATCGTATCGTTGTTGCCTCTCACGGGTTCTGGTGGCCGATCCTCTTTTCTTTCGTGCTCGTACCAAATCGTCGGAACTCGTCCCTCTTTTGGATTTGTTTTCATTCGGCGTCTGTGAGTGGTCGATGGACGAAAACGAACCAAAAGGGATTGGAATTCGGATTATTAATGTCGATTTGATGAATGGATCTTGGCCCCACCGGGAGTCAGCCTTGTGGGTCAGCATGAGTGCATCACATGATCGCGTTATCGTGGGCGAGGTGCGTGGCGGCACCGTCACGATTTATTCCGATCGTCGGATCAATGCGGGTCATCAGATTGTGGAACATGATTACCTAATGATTAATATTGTGGGTTTGGTCGCCAAAACCGGGCCATCGAGATATCAGCACTTTCCGATGCATTCCCGTCCGGTCCCTCATCTAGTTCCCCATACCCTCGAAAGAAAGGTGGAACGAGTGGATTTCCATCATCGTTCATTGCATACGCTGGCTTCGAACCGTGTCGTCGCGCAACCCAAGGATGTGCATCAAAATGCGGGCCACGATCCCCATCATCTTCGTCATTTCTGTCCCCATCCTGAGCGGCGTAGACGTAATCATCCGAATCTGCATAGCCGAATCCCACCCCCTCGGGTCTGGACATTATTGAATCTTCCAATGGGCCCGTGTGGACCTCGCTAGGTCCGTGCTCACCGAGATCACCGAGATAAGGGGGATGCCCAAAGACATCCTCCGTGTCATATGCGATTGGCTCTTCGCTTTCGGCATGTTCCCAATTCCCTTCGTACGGATCCATGTGGAGATCAGGTCCTGCTTCTTCCCACATCCCGCACTCTTCGATGTCTTCATGAAAATGACGGTAGGTTGTGTCATGTTGCTCTTGGTCGTGCTCCAGTTGTTGAACATAGAGAGACCGGAGGCGAATCAGGGGCGAGCGTGGGATAGATCCGATATACTGCCTGGGTGGTTCGTGGAGGGTTTCTGACCCTCGTCTAAATGGGGGTCGAGAGAGAAATGGCGGATCTTCTCGGTTTGGATCGATGCGGGAAGTCATTCCTAAGGGCATCTGCATCCCGCCGTTTATATAACTCGTCCTTGCGGGTCTCTCTCTCACGCCTATCATTCCACTTGTGGGTATCGCATTCCTGTTGATATTACGATTCGTTCCTGTTGGTTGGTCAGGTCGACGATGTTGGTTATGCTGAAATTGGTAACCTCGGGGTGAGGATATTGGTTCAGAAGCTGGTGGATCGAGTGTGAATTTCTCCTGTCCCTCATTGACGCTAGTATGAGGCTGTGGAAAATCTTCGCACATACCTCCCTCAATAATTGAGGACGTGACGGGAGCAGATTTGGTTCGTGGAATTCCTTTTCCCGAGGTGCTGGAAATTGACAAAGGGGAATTTTCTCGACTTTCATCGCTAGCTTCTCGAATAACAGGTAGGGTAGTTGATGGGCGTTTGATTCGAGCATTACATGCCATCTGTTGACGTGTAGGCGGTATGAGTGTGGGTGCCACCACTGGCTCAGAAGGAAGTGTGGGCAATTTAGAATTTTCCCCTCGACACCAGCCACGGTTCGGATCATAATACTCAACAACAACTCTTCGGCGTCCGCCATCCACAGCTTTCACTGGATCTGGAGGCCTTCTCGTCACATGAGGCTCGACTAATTTTTTTGGTTTGGATGGTGAAAGCTGACCATTCGGAGGTCGACCAATCTCATGAGAAATGCTTGGAGAATCTGGGCTGAATCTCGATGAGTGTCTACCAATCTCCACTGGGTTCTCACTGGTAGAGATACGGTGCTCTTCTCGAATCCCACTCACTCCTTTGCTTACCGCCTCCTGCAAATGAGGCTTTCGTCGCCTTGGAATTTTAATACCCGTATCCTTGAAGATTCCAGTTTTCTCGATAGAACTTCGTACTGAGTCTGGCGTCGCGCTGTGTTGCCTCTGACCAGATTTCTCCGTGGCTTGACGCAAGGCCATACTAGCTCCCGGGGAATGTTGAGACTCTGACCATGTGACAATTGTAGTGGCACTCTCTGGATCCATCTTGCGATTGCAGACTTCCTCGGGGGAAGGATGGGGAGTGGGCTTCCGAGGGAGGTGATCTTGATTGGACTGCACAGGCTGGCTGCGAGACTCTACCAAATTATTTTCTGTGTTATCAATACGAGATGTCAGATTTTCCATGTAGTACTGATGTCGAACGTGATCGTCGTCTCTCCTCAATTGTCTTTCGTAGAGAGAGGTCTCATGTATTGAGGTTGAGGAAGTGGGATGCTCAAAGATCGAACTATTGTCTCGAATTGGTGTCTTAGATGGCTTGAAGAATGTTGCTATCTCATCTTGCTCTCGAGCAGCTCTCTTCTTTTCCTTGACACGACTCTTAGGGACAATAATGGTATCATTAAAATAATCCCTCTTCCCGGAACGTTGAAGAAACTCCATCTCCGAAAATGCAAGGTCAGGCACTTATGATTGAGTTAGCAATCTCTAAAGTACCGGGTACAAGACTTACCTACGCCCTCTTCGTCTAGACGGGGAAGAAGCCCTGCCATTCTGAAAGATACCCGGTCCATTTGATGGTCGCGCCTGGTCTGGTCAGTTCCTGAGCCCCAATGCTAAGTAGCTACTCACCGTTATACGATCTTGACCTATCTTTTTCGACGCAAAATTGTTCATTAGGTCCTCACTCGCCTTTCTTGCAGCTTTCCTTCGGTCTCCTTTCTTTTCGCGCCTCACTCTTATCGACTTCTCAACGACCTCGGCTTTACTAACTTTCCTCTTCATGTCATATCGAGCCTCTCTTGTCTTATGACGTGCCCTTTTCTCGAAAGTTTCTTGTTTTGGTTGCGCCACTGAAAATTGGAAAGATGTAGAAGTAACAGTTGATGGCGCATTCTTCCGGTGTTTGTGAGACCATGTTATACCTTCACCATGGTCGGGGGTATACGACTTATGAGGAGTTCTGGTTCTGGTTCTTTTTACCCATTGTGCTGTTGGAACTTTGAGTATAGAATTATCAGAGGATGTGCGTCCTTTGTCGGGCTTGGGTTTCGACTTGACGGTATTCCTATTTCCTCCAGGCTTCTGCATTGTGTGGGGATAATGCGAGTACCTGACTTTCTCTTCTGGGTGACCTAAGTCTCGAGGGGATATCAGTGCATGCATTATTGAGAGGCTCAATCTGTGACATGATATCCTACCTGTTCTAGGGCTGGGCTGTTTTGACGGTTCAATCGCGTCCTCGTTTTGGGTTTGCGCCAGCCAGGTGCGAACATAGTTGTCATTCCCAGACAGTTCATTTTGGTTCATCATCGCAAGTGGCTGTCTCCTCTCGATCTCTCTTCGCCGAGAATGACCTCGAGCTTGATTTTCATGCGCGACATCGTGATGGTTTTGTTTGCCATGTCTCCCCAACTCACCATGTCTACTTTCATGCTCATGAGTAAGCTTGCGCTTGCGAGAATGATGATTGTTGTCCATTTGAGGGAATGTGCATATCAATGAATCGCCATGGATAGGTGTGGTGATTGGAATGAAAGAGAGAATGAAAGAAATCTGATGATACTATGATACTTCATGAGTAATAAAATGACGAACTTACATGGTGAATACTCGTAATTGCTCATCCAAACTTTAGGAAGGTATATTGAGGGGGAAGGGAAAGGACGAGAAGGAAGGGAAGAAAGGGAAGAAAGGGAAGAAAGGGAAGAAAGGGAAGAAAGGGAAGAAAGGGAAGAAAGGGAAGAAAGGGAAGAAAGGGAAGAAAGGGAAGAAAGGGAAGGCACGAACGGAGATGAACCTGACCGATTTGCATCTAATGCTTCCTCTTATAACTCTTCTTCACATGACACCGCAATGATTGCCTTTCCGATATCATCATGTGATTGAGATACTAAGCGCCAAGATACATTGAGCCTCCTATCAGCTGACCATTGCAACTACCCGTAGCTCGTACCGTACTTCGTATATCTACGATGATGAACCGTTGAACGGCGAAAGTAAAACAAGCGGTGTGGGTAAATATAAACATGTCACCTGACTGAGCAGAAACGTGGTCTCTCACTTCTCAGTCGCTGCTTCTTGTTTTTCTCGTGTCTTGTACTCCGCTGCCACGACTCCCCGCATTCAAGACTAAACGATGGATATATACGAATGAGACTGCTGGATGCATATATATACATATGTGTATCATGTCGCCATCCGTCCGGAATTAATTCATGACTCTTCTCATGATGGAGCGAAGAAAGCTTTGATATGAGAAATCGAGGGGTCATTTCACTTGACACACGCACTTCTTCTGATCCACCTACGACTTGGACCCATCACCACTCAGACCATCACCCCGACCATCGCTAACCCCACCCTAGATTAATCTACGAGCGCCATCCCCACCTTCTCCATGCAATATTGAATATGTCCTGGTTTACCCGAAGGATCTTGGAATGCCATCGATCAGGATGTCGTATATATACATATATCATATATATTTATATATTGATTATATATATGATAAGCATACGAAGGGTGCGCGAAGTGCAGTGCAGATTTCATACGAGATGAAGCTTAGAGCTCCTCATCATCATGACTCGGAACCGTGGAGTATAATAATTGCGTCATAATGATATCAAATATCTCATCGTGGATTATCGAAGGAAAGAAGAAAATATAGATATTCTATAAAAGCATTCATTCGCGTTATCTATACTAATCAGCCTAGCCTCTTTCAGGAATCCCTCGCATCCCAGCACTAGTCTAAAGCGAGTTAAATCGATGTGGGAGGGGCAATTAATGCAAGCTCTTTCCAGTTCCCCCGCTTTGCGCTTAAGGAAAACTTCCCTTCTTTTCCCTTCCTCCAAACGTAATCCTTTCTACCTGCTCAACCCAAACACCTTTCTTCTTCCTCTTCCTCTTCCTCTTCCTCTTCCTCTTCCTCCTCCTCCTCTTCTTCTTCTTCTTACAACCACAACAACCTCAACCTCAACCTCAACTCCAACTTCAACTTCATCATCAACCTCCAACATCTTCCTTCTCGCGATTTTATTATCGCATCCTTATTTGGAGTTTACCCTTTTTATCAGATCGCACTGTCCTTTCAGTCGTCCGATTGATAATATCTCTCAATACGATCGATCGTCTCGTATTTTCCTCGACTCAACCCGACAACTTGTCACCAAACAACCAAACAACCCTAGAAATTTCAATATTTCACGTTCAACGCGACATATCTAACCCTTCAAGAAGTTCGTCCGATTCTCCTGCTTGCGCGCATTGACCTGACCGTCTTTGCGATTTGATTCCAAATTTATTCACATCACCTTTCCATCCCATCTATCCGTTCTCACAGCTTCCTGTATTTCCTCGATGTATCTTTCTTTGTGTGATCCGTCCGTTTCCCGTATACACAACTCCCGCCTAAAATGGCGCGATTCTTTTGGTGTGAATGCGTGCGGACATTGAGACTTTCAGCCAGGTTTTCGAGAAGTTATCATCATGTCTAAATTATTCATTGGGTAAGTCCATCGCAATTACATTCCATCCCAAACCATCAATCGACAGCTTTTGGCTAACATTTCATGAATAGTGGCCTTGCATGGCACACAGATGAGAACGCTCTCCGTGAGAAGTTCTCTGAATTTGGAACCGTTGAAGAAGCTGTATGTTCCAACGCTTCCTATTCTTCCCTTCTCTTCTCGATAAACTCGACTTCAAGAAAAGAAACTGATACAATTAATATAGGTTGTCGTCAAGGATCGTGACACTGGTCGCAGCCGTGGCTTTGGCTTTGTCCGTTATGGACAGGGCAACAATCCTGAGTCCTCCCCCGAGGCAGATGCTGACAAGGCCATCCAAGAGATGAACAGTGTCGAGTATGATTCCCCAATACCTATCATTCTGACCAGAATCTAACGTGAATGTAGGTTCGATGGTCGCACTATTCGTGTCGACAAAGCCTCCGAGCGTTCAGGTAACGACCGTACAGGTGGTGGTGGATTCGGTGGCGGCCGTGGTGGTGGTGGAGGAGGATATGGAGGTGGCCGTGGCGGCGGTGGTTACGGTGGCGGCGGTGGAGGATACGGAGGTGGCCGTAGCTATGATAACAACTCCGGTGGTGGTTACTCTGGAGGTGGTGGATACAGTGGAGGTAAGACTTCTCTCAAATCATCCTTCGTTAAACAACCACACGAACCATACTGATGACAATATAGGTGGTGGTTACTCTGGTGGCGGAGGTAAGCGATCTCTCTCGACAAACCTGTCGTGAATTCCTGAATAGCATTTACTAACAATTGAGATGATAAAGGCGGCTACAATGGAGGTGGCGGCGGTGGTAAGTCGAATCAAGGATATCCCTCCTAGTCTTTTTACAAGTATACTAATAGTCAATAGGTTACTCTGGCGGTGGATACTCTGGTGGTGGAGGATATGACCGTGGACAAGGTGGTGGAAACGCCGGTCAATGGGGAAACCAATAAATTGCTCGAGTGACCGATACTTTCTTCTCCCAACCTCTCGATTCTGAGGGTAAGAAAAGTCAGCCTGGAGTTTTCAGCAAAGGTTCATTGTGTGGTAGACTTGGGGATGTTATCTCTCTTGATGACAACCTGAGGTTTACCTCGTGGTTTCTGGCAGCGGTTCTGACCTGGCAAGCCGTGTGTTTGCATGGAGTTTGGGGGGGTATCTAACCTTGCTCGATCACTTTTTTTCTTTTGAACATCTCACGAATGTTTATCAAGTTTGCCTGTATTTTCGACTCTTGATCACTTTGATCGAAGTCTTTTTATGAAGGCTGCATTCTTTGCAGGTCTCTCTAATGGTCTATGGCAAAATAATACCCAAAAAGGGGATGAATGAATGGCTCTTTCACGCATTACTTCTCAGTTTCCTCTTGCTCATCCGTGCTTGTAACCATTTTCTTGAGCTCATGATCTATCACCTGCCTGTGACGTGCTTCTGCTTCCACACCTACGTGCCTCTCTGCTATCTTCCGAACCCTATCCGCCAGGTCCTTGACATGCTCATCCCCACTCTCCGGACTCAGCTCATCCACTAGAAAGATCAGTATGGCGGCCTTGAATATGACGCATGGTCGAAGAAAAACGATGGACCATCATCATAGACGTGTCCATCAGCAAAACCGAAATAGAAGAGAAATCACGCACAAGCCAAATCCAAACTCAACAGATAATCCCGATTCAAGCCACTCGGGCCCTCACTCTTCCATATGTGTTCCGCCAACTGCTGCGGTTCTTGCGGGCCGGTAAATTGTGCGTTGTCGGGCGTTCCGATGTAGAGTAGCGTCTTGATGGTGGGTTTCTCCGTGGCGTCGTCTGGGACGTTGCTTGAGGATGGGTAGAATGGGGTGTAGTGGATGGTGTATCCGTTTATCTCTCGGATGTCGAGGTAGGCGCGGACTTGGGATACTTTGGAGGGGGGGATTCGGTAGGCGGTTCCCCATACTTTGGGTGGTGAGGAGGTCGTGGTGGAGATGGGGTGAGGGTCGGGGAGCGTGAGCCAGTGGGTGTAGGGGATTAGGGTTACGACGCGGCCTGGGGAGGTGGGTGTGCCGCGGTGGTCTTCGCTGGGAGGGGGGAGAGGGTGTTAGATGGGTTTGGGTTTGGGTTTAGGTTTGGATGGATGATGGGTGATGGGTGATGGGTAAAATGTGTGCAGGTGGGAATTAGTTTACCTAGCCTAGAGGTTGTTAGCTGAACCGGCCGATTCTTCATCAGGGTCAAAGTAAGAGAAGAGAATAAGGAAGAGGGGGTCTCTACACTCATGATCCTCAAACTTCATCATTGTGACATCGACCGACTAGATGGGACAACAGTAGAAATAAAGCCACATACCTGCCAAAATCTCCTCACATAGCCCGTCACATAGCCTGGAATTCGGCGATCTATTCATTCATCACAAGAGTCGGTCATTTGGTGCTCGATCTGGGGGGGAGGAGGGAGGTTCGGTGGGATTTGGATGGATGAGAGGACGAAAGGATAGCGCCAGCATGTAACCTCAGAGGATGATGAAGAAGAAATACCGAAATGTGGTGGGGGTTTCCAGATCAAACTTCTGTGGTTTTGGAGGGTTCAGTTAGGATTCAGTTGGTTGATTGAGTGAATGTGATCATTTATACTCGAGCACTCGAGTACTCGTATACTTGAGAGAATGGGAAAGGAGTGAGTGTTCCATATGTAACCTTACCCATATCCGAAGATCCAAAATTCGTTCTCGGAATTACTATAATCAGTGGGATTATCGTCGCCCATTATGTTGCTGTTGCTGGAAGATTGAGGTTATTGATGTCCTTGATAATACTGAATGATGATGATGATGATGATGACCAGTGTGAACACGTGAACCTGCTCACTCTCGCAGAAGAGTAGGTGTGAGTCTAGTAGGTGGTACCAGAAATCATAGATCCACCCCCACCCGCCATACAGCTTAGCCCCTCGTATAAACCGCTTGAGCGCGAGACAACTAAAATTAGATAGATACCCAATAACAGTAACATAAACACTACTCGAGGATACTTTCATACCTACTTACAATATCCTCGACAACATACTCAACATCTTGATATCATCTTGTCGAGAGGCACCTCTTGCCATCGATATCCCCAGGCTATAATCAACATGGCTTACAATAAGTCCTTCAACCCGGATTCTCTGCCTGCGTAAGTCCAATCATTGCATTCATTCATTCTTCCTCAGCCTGAGAACCCAGCTGAACCCTTCAACCACAGATTCGCAGAGCCAGAACGAGTACATCTTCCTTCCCGCAGATCGCATCACACAACCATAGCTAATCCGTACGATAGAAAAATACGCAATCCCCCTCGCATCAAACCGCCCCCCAACAAACCCCCGCCCATAGTCAAGCGCAACAAGCAATGTATAATGCGCAATATGAAAATCGACCTTCCCTGGCCCTAAACGTACACCCCAGTGACCGCAGACCAGATGGCCGAAGGCTCTCTCCTCAGGCGCATCCCCCCGCCAATTATGCCGTTTCTCCTCCCGGTCGCGGATATGCCACGCCGCCCCCAGGTCAATTTCAGCCTGGTAGAGTTACGCCGCAGGTGAGGCCGGCACAATATTCAAGACCCTCTCCTTCACCGGCTCCCCCTGGTGCGGATCCGCAGTTGTGGCCATTGTTTCAGGCGGTTGATAAGGATAGTATGTTTGGATCCTATGACATGTTCTGCCATGTGGAAGCTTGAGAATCAAACACTGATATCTCTCACTCTTTAGAAACTGGTGTCCTCACTGAGAAAGAACTTCGCTCCGCCCTCGTAAATGGCGATTGGACGGCATTTGATCCGTACACTGTCAAAATGATGATCCGCATGTTCGACACAGACCGCACTAACTCGGTCAACTTTGAAGAATTCTGTGGACTTTGGGGATTCCTCGCATCGTGGCGTTCGCTGTTTGATCGTTTCGATAAAGATCGCAGTGGGAATATCAGTTTGGATGAATATTCGGAGGCCTTGGTGGCTTTTGGATATAGGCTGAGTGAGAGTTTTGTGGCAACGCTGTTCAAGGCGTATGACAAGAGGGCCGAGGGGGCGATCAGTTTTGATTTATTTGTGCAGAGTTGTATCAGTTTGAAGAGGATGACGGATGTGTAGGTTTTGGATTTCATTCCTTTTGTTTTGGGGCCAGGGTGCTGTGAGGCTCTGGCTTCGTCTTCTTGTCTTGGGTCGGATGTTCATAATTTGGATTCGCTAACATTTTATCTTAACATAGTTTTAAGCGTTATGATGATGACCGGGATGGTAAGGAATTCCCCCTTCATGTTTTTGGTTGCAAATTTCTCATCTTCGATTAGGTTACATCACTCTCTCCTTCGAGGACTTCCTCTTGGAAATTATTCGACAGAAGTACTAAGTCCATTCGAACTTTGACCTGGTGCAGATTTTGGGGCGCGTGGGCAAGGAAATGGATGATTTTGGTCCTGGTAGTAAAGGGGAGTCGGATTGAAATTGAGAGCCAAGCTTGCCAGTGCAAGTAATTAAGGAGGGATGCGATGTGAACAGATGCAAGGATGCGATGTAATACATCTATAGCAAATATAGATAGATACTCATAATAAATATGATACCCATGGTTTTTACATGCTTGCCTGCTCTATTGGTCGTGGGGACTGAAGGTGTGATACTTGATGCATGAAGGATTGAAAATTATTACGCATACATGACAGTCTCATGTTCTTTCATCTAGGATTTTGAAAGTCTTGGATGGATAAATGAATGATTGCCAGTGCTTCAATCTACAAGTTATAGAATCCGAACATGAAGATCAGAAGAGAGAAGAGAATTACTGAAATTCATTTCAGTTGAATGAAGTATGGTTGTGAAAGAAAACTTTCTTTATTTATCTCTAAAATATTAATACATCTCTAATAATATATACAAGTATACGTATATACTGTAAAATGGATTATTAATAAGTATAACTGCTCAAATATTGAGCACTCATGAATTCATTCGCTGCATCTACCAATTGAGCAATGAGTGCTCAAACCCATATGGCTGGAGCTTCCCTAGATCAAACCGAACTTCTCGTATATTATCACGGAGTATATCCCCGGATCTCGCAACGTCTTCAACAAGTTAACTCCGAGTCATCAAGTACGGTGACACGAATATCTGCATGGATCACGTAAATCGAAGAATTCCAGGGGGTGATCAAACCGTACGGGTTGATCTCAAAGCCGCATCGTAAGATTTATGTTGAAGTCTTGGGGGGCTCCTAGATTTTCCAACCTCCCGTCTATCTGACGTAGGTCTCTCGTCCCTTATTCGTAGGCTTGCGGATGGAATGTCTTTTTTTTACTTTCCCTGGCTTGGATCGATGATGGTTTGTTCGGAGAGACGACTCAGTCCTGCGTAAACTAGTGTTTCTGCTACCTGACGAGCTATTGTTGAGAGTGCGAGCTCCCCAGCTCCCGTGGTTTTGGTCTTCGTCGTCATCAACTGGATTGTCGCCATTGCTGTTGGGAGAAAGATGATAGCTGGTCCTATCCCGATCTCTGATTTGTGAAGATTTTACTGGGGACTTTTGGTTTTGGACTTTTACTATTTTGACTCTTGGTTTATATCGATTCAAATTTTATATTCTATATACTTCCATCATTCTCGTAGAAATAAGACGATTATTATAATACCTTTTCATATAATATAGGATAAACCGACTTTGCATCAATACTCGTATAGCGTGGAGATTTTTGATTGCTTGGTCTTCTCGCTAAAGAGAGGGGGCACCAGGAGTAGCTCGTTTGATTTTAAAATGCTATTTAATGTTAAGATTTCAGAGTTAAAACCGAGTGTTTACAATGCTTTCATGTCAGAGACAGAAATTCTGAAGGAATGATATCGGGTTTTTATTTGAAATCATGCATAAGAGTGCAAGAGAGACTGTTTAGAAGTACTGTCAATCGGTACACAAGTACACAAGTACACAAGTACACAAGGAATCCAAGGAATCCAAGGTACGGTTTTCCTTTTCGAAAATGAAAATCAAAATGACTTTGATTTCATCTGAATTTTATTGCTACTTTCCTCAATAGTCTTTGTCTTACTTGCTGGGCTCGTCGATGATGGAAAATCGAAGAATTTGAAGTTTAAAGATTCAACAAGGAAGAACTTACTAAAGTGATCTTGCGCAGCGCTTTGGTAATCTAGCCCTTGCCTCTGTACCCCTTCGACCATAGCGAGCTTGCATCGGCGGCAATTTGATCCTGTTCGGCCTGCTTCTCTTTGGCTCTCTCCTCATCCGCACGCATGGCATCGGCAATTTCCTCCCGAAGCTTCGTTTGGAGCTGCGTGGGCTATATTATATAGACATGATCAGCGCTAGATGTGGAGGGAAAGTTGCGGATGCATTTACAGATTTCTTCTGGACGTTTTTATCATGATTCAGAGCCTTAAGAGTAGATCTTGGGCCCTTGAGCTCTGGTGAAGCGAATTGCTTCATCAGGCGAGAGGGGTACCGAATAGCAGCATGGCGAATGATATTTACATTTTCATCTTCGTTTTCGTTTTCGAATGGCATTTGATCCGACATGTTTTACAATGAAAGTTTGGCTGATGGATGAAACCAAGAAGCACAGCTCATCACTCCGAAATCTCAAGCCCAAAGTGCACTGTACATTCATATTTCACATTTCCAGTTACTTATAACATCGAACCAGACGTGAACTGCTCTCATCACTCATCATTTGACTAGTATCCTCGAATACTGAGCGTTCATTCAAAGGCATGCACTCTCTACCATACTAAAATCATAACTGGAACTTCTTGGTAAATGACAGAATTCAATCCCGGAGCATCAGCATCAGATCTTGACATAAGCAAAGCTAGTTCGCACCCGCCTTTACAGACAACTAACCTGATGTAGAACATAGCGTGCGATCATTGTGAGGTTGAGGAAACCCTTATATCTAGCTCGCATGTTTATAATATGGTATAAATTATCCATCTACTCTAGCATCTATCACCTCCCATTAATGCATGTATCTATTCTCTACCTGCCTATAACACATCTTCTGAATATTAGAGGTACAGCGGCCTGGTCTTGACTTGCCAACAGAACTTTCCGCTTCCATTCGTTGAAGTGCAGCCGCATATAAGGAAAATGCTCACCTCTCAAGTTGTAAGTAAGTTGCTTCGCAAATAAGATCAACAAGGATCCAAATAGTACACGACTCGCTTATGAGGAGGTTTCACATCTGGGATAAGAAAAAACACAAATATACCTTCAAAAGAGAGACATAGGCTGCCGAAAAATGACAAAAATACAAAAGCTCCCGGCGAACCCTACCGTTTACAACCCTCTGAACTAATACGCGGGACATGGCGCACTAGAGCAACTTGATGCCTATTAACGAATCGCATCGCTGCAGTCCATCTAGGCTGCTGAACTCCCAGTTCCTCATTGTATCAATGGAGATTGTGGCATAATTTGTAGATATATAGTAATCCTATGCGAGGCAAACCTCGAGGCCCACTATCTCAAGTCATTGAATGGACCTTCATGAAGTTTTTCGAACAATCTAGATTCATATATATCCTTCAAGCTAAGTATTTATTCTTTAGTCTTCTTCTGCTGCTGCTGCTCAACATGGACCTTTGCATTAATCGCTGCATTTCCTTCTAACCCATATGAAAACTTTCCAAGAACAGGCTCCATATCGAAAGTCTCTCGTATCACTGCATAGCTATAATAACCGCATCTCGCAATCGGCTGAACTTTCTTCAGATCAACCATTCCATCCGTCAGAACTGTATCCGAGATGTGAACCCCCACTACCTTGCCAATGATAATATCCACAGTCCCCATGGGAGGATTTCCTGGCAATCTCAAAGTGGAATGGTACGTGCATTCGAACCTGATGGGCGACGCTTCAACCATAGGAACCACGTGTTTTAAATTTTGGGACGGGATCTTTGAGAGCCCAGCTCTCTCGAACTCGTCCACGCCATATGCAACCTGTTCAGAAGTGATGTTTACAGCTTCTCGGAGGTCCCACGTAGACACGTTCCACACGAATGAGCCAGTCTGCTCAACGTTGACGGTGGTATCCTTTCGAACGTTGGCATCGGTTTGATTTGCTGAGAACATCACATATGGAGGATCGAAGGTCAGGTTGTTGAATTGACTATGCCTTCTTAGCTATGAAGTCACCTTCACAGGAATCTTCAAATCATATGGGACAAGGAAGATGATCATACAAGTACATACCTGTACGGCGCAAGGTTATCTTTGCCATCTTGCGATCTAGTAGAGATCCAACCAATGGGTCTGGGTACAACACATGCCTGTGGTTTCGATCAGAGAATTTCATATGCATGTGAATCTTGGAGGTACATACTTTGAATGGATCCCGTGGAAGGTTGTGATCAGTAACGCCGGGTTCGTAGAAAACCATGATTGTTCCGATGTTTCTTATACACAGGTACGACCAAAAGAGTTCAGAGAGATAGTTTTTGATGATTGTAGCGAGCAAGAAGTGGGAGTAATAAGTCTATGATGGAAGTGCTGGGGTTTATGGCGATCTCTGCCTCTCGACCTGTCTTCGTTCAATGAGCGAAGACTCCTTACAAGAGAGGTTTATTCAATGATTAGATGTCTACTGTGAAGACAACAGAGCCCGTAAACAACATGTCTAGGAGAAATCAAAACAATTTTAATCGAAAAGTAGAAATATTGTAAATACATCTTCCTGTACTCAACGACTAACCAGTAATACCTGCTTAGAACGGCTATGGCGGGGTATCTGATAGCTAGGATTAATCTCGATAAGTTCAAACCTTCCTTAAATGGCACCGGAGCGATATCTATCCCGGCTCCTTTTCCGACTTTTCCGACTTTTCCGACTCTTCCGAGCTCTTCCGAACCAATCGGAAGTAGAACTGCTTCATTAATTCACAAGTCCATGCGTTAGGCCAAATCACTCTAATTTTGAGGATATAAAACAACTTGAAGGTCACCGACAAGATGCATCATCACCAGTATTATCTTCACGATCTTACAAGAACATCATTTCATAATCAAAATTTCAAACTCAAAGAGCTACCATCTTTGCCAGTTCATCAAATACTTACCTCATATGAACTTCAGGTCTTCGAGCCCTGTAAGAAAGATGAAAATTCGATGGAAATCAATGATGAGACTTACCCATATCTGGAAGGTGACGCCATCATTCGTAAGGTTTGTAAGACCAACGGACTAGCACCCGTTTTCACAAATATGAAAAGTGCTAAGGGCTAGTTTGGCTCAAAACTTCCGTTCAATAATCTGTCAAGATCCAAAAAGGGGTTGTCTCATTCATATTGATACTGTTTTCCCGTCCGGGTACTGACAGGTTCTCTGCTCCATTCAGAAGCTCTTCGTATATGCAAAATTTGACGAGTACAACTTACAGTATATCCGCAGCTGGATTCGTTGGGTCTGCAATGTTCTTGCTCAAAATTCCATGGGTTTGATATGCGTATTGTGTACTTTCCTTGCAGTAATAGCCCTCCTATGTGAATGAAGTTGGACAAATAGCCTTACACACTCAACAAGATTCTTATAGCATTTCTCGACTAATTGAGAATGAGCAAGGTTTGGGTTATGAAACCGCGGTTGCGCAATGCTGGACGACATAACCAAGCCACGACAAAAGATACATACAAGTTGAGTATTCAAGTCTCACAACGCTGCAAAATGTTGAGTTGATATGGTTCCCCGTTCAGGTCAATGGTTTCGATGGTATTTGCTCAATACTTGACACATCTTCACGTATGCCTGCCAAAGTTAGTCGATTCAAAAGATGTCCATAGACTAATACTGCGGAGAGTGCGATCACAGAGAAAGCGCATAGATTCTGTATACGAGAAATTATTTTGGAGATGCTCTGCGGCTGTGGTTGGTCTTGTGATCGGTAGTCTGTCAAAACATAGCTATGGTAGAGAATCCTGCCATACTAATGATAACCTACAAGAATTCAGAGAGCTATAACTGTACAAATATGAATCCTACCACAGCTTTCTACTGGGTGAACATTTTTTATGTCTCTGTGTATGTATACCTAAGCTCTGTGCCATCCTAGCAGTTGTCCCGAAAGGCATCCGGCACTCTCAGGCTTTGTATCGTTATGGAGTACATTTCTGAGAAGCAACAGTGTTTTAATATACATTAACGAAGGTCTTGTCAAGGAACTTGCTGTCCTAAGGCACTTAAGGAGTATCGAACTACAGATAACCATTAAGTCAATTGCAGTATTGTGGTGAATCTGAGAGACTGACGATAGTTGGGACTTCGCCTGAATTTGAGTATTGATATTCTCAGAGCATGGTAGTGCAGAAGCTAGTACGATATCATGAATAGATCCGAACCATGCTAATGAACTTGACTTCAAAGCATCGAGAAGATTGCGCTCTCCCGAACCAAACTCCTTGTTTGCCTGGCCACGACTTTCAAGGTGAGAGCAAAGGTTGAGTTGAAAAATTTCTAGTCCTGGAGTGATGGGTGAGAAGGAATGGGAATGAAGATGATGGCATTCGAACATGCTGTGTGAAACTTTAGTATTGGAAAGTCCAGATAGAGGGTAGCACTTCAGCTTCATCTCGACCATGTATAGAACGGAGAATAGATGTAATACATTTTGTGACATGCACCTTAGTCGCTTCAAAATAAGAATAACGCCTCAGCTGAAACCCTCAATATTCGATGGTAGCGCTTGTCGTATATTTCAAACAGATTCATTTGATGATGATCCGGATGACTAGAGAAACGGGTAAGTAAACTTTGATCTCGTACCACTGAGGCCGAGCAGCGGCATGACTGCTGAACCAATTGCCTCAGTGATAGCGTTTTGAGATGATTGGCTCAAATGAGCTTGATTTCAAAGGAAATTGGGTACGGAATTCATGCCAGGAAACAGTCTTCTGTTTTTCCGCTTGAGTTACATTATTAATATCGATGCTGCCCCTTTACGCACCCTCTTTCAGATCACCATGTTCATAATATTTGTTTGTCCATTCAAAACAACCATCGAGCCTGGTATGAATTTTGGACTCGAGACGATCATGGGAATGCTAAATTTCGGATTTCTTTGGTTGGTGACATGATGTTGAGATATTGCCATTCTCGATTTTTGGTCCCTAGAATGTGAAGCACCTTGTCTTCCCGTTTTTTCTTCGGAGCGAGGATATATCTCTTCCAATATGAATAAGCATACATTTATGAATGCTGTTAAAGTTGGTGAGCAATTACTGATCGAGTGTTAACGCATCGAACTTGAGATTTGCCAATAAGATACTGGTTGGCTGTCAAGGCCCCAACATTATTTATAGACATGCAAGATTTTAAATGACGGCAGGACACACGTGTATTCATGGCACTGGAAGTGATGGGGCTGAATAGTCAATATTGGCATTTGCAAACAATATCAATATATGGAAGGCAAAATGACTATTTGCATTGGCTTGAAAGTTAGCCAGTGCATTATATCGGGATTATTGTATATAATTCAACACCATCTCGTCCAGCCTGTATATATTTCGTTCAAATTATAAAATTGTCATATTCTTATAGCAATATAACTACGTTATAGTATATCTTTATCACACCGTCCCAAACAATCGGTTGAAAATAAATATCCGACACATTTTGCAAAACAGAAACACCAAGTCAGTCTTTGCGCACCTGTCCCAGACGCAATGCATGAAAATGGAACTTCAAATGGAACTCCAAATGGTATTGAACGGCGAAAAGGCATTGTTATTGGGATTAAAGGCGCAACAGGCGCGATCTTTGGAATCAAGCTCACCACAACCTTAAGAGGACTCAACGTTGAGACACATCTTGTTATCAGTCAACGGGCTGAAGCCATTGTGAAAAGAGACAAACTATAAGCGTTACCCCGGCCAATGTTCAGGCACTCGCCGATCATGGTCATTCTCCCGTTCCCGTGCAGTATGAAGACAACTGCAGCTGTCAATGCAGGATGCTGCGATGACTTCATCTCTCGAGCAGCAGACGTGTGCTGAAACAGCGACGTCGATGAGTTCTCGCTGGAAGGGAGGCTCCCTTGAGTGAGATTCACTTGAGGAATATGTGAAATGAGACGAGGGTAAGAGCAATCATTTGTCTGGCAATGCCAGGATTTTATACAAAACCTGACACGATGAACGGATTGGTGGACCAGATGGCAGGGGGAATGCTGGTCCTGTTTAATATACTCGTATATCTACACAAGTGATTTTGAGGGATGGAATGGGTTCCAGAAAGAGTAGGGTGTTCTTTTACAGATTGGTACAAATGTTCCTGCATTGGCTCCGGAGTAAAAAGTAGGTAGGTATTGTTGAACGAACGAGGTGTTGAGGTTGGAGGAATTCATGTAAATAGATCAGAAGAAAAGCAAGCCCACATATCGCTGAAGAGGAATCGATGGATCCTCGACACTACACATCCAGCGAACAAGAGAATTGTGAAGATATATGTTTCGTTTTCTTCTCTTGAATGGGGGAGACGAGGTCGGAAAATACCTAGGACGTTGGCCGTCAACATGCCAGATCGTGATTAGTCAGCGCCTATTCAAATTGAAAGGCGGGCGTGGACTTGACAAAACAACAAGTACGAGTAATCCTTTCAAACCTCCAAATACTCAGTAATCCCTCTTTAATAATGGCTCTTGTCTCTGGACCCGGTCGAGCAGGCTCTACGTCTCTGCCAGAAGAACTTCAGCTCGCTATCGAACCTCATGTGAAATATATACAAAGTCTCGACTCCGTAGGTTTCCATCCTTCTCGCGTCCCCGCACTCGACTGACATCTTCTGCTTTTAGCGCAAAGATGAGCTCGAGTATTGGCACACGGAACACCTACGATTAAACGGACTTTACTGGGGACTCACCGCACTCCATCTCCTCGGTCGACCTGATGCTTTGCCGCGACAGGAAACCATCGATTTCGTTCTGAGTTGCCAGCATAAAAATGGTGGGTTTGGAGCGGCCCCGGGTCATGATGCACACTTGTTGTACACAGTGAGTGCGGTGCAGATATTAGTAATGGTAGATGCGGTCGAAGATCTAGAGAAGAACCTGGATGGCAAGGGAAAAGATCTAGTTGGGAAATGTGAGTGCCTTCTTATCTACGACTCGAGAGGCGCAGTCATTAATGATCCCGATGTGCAGACCTTGCGGATCTACAAAACAAAAGTACAGGAACATTTGCTGGAGATGAGTGGGGTGAGGAAGATACTCGGTTTCTCTACGCCGCGCTGAACGCTCTTTCGCTGCTACATCTTCTACACCTGGTGGACGTTGATAAGGCAGTCAACTACATCGTCGCGTGTGCGAATCTTGATGGGGGTTACGGGGTTAGTCCTGGGGCTGAATCGCATTCGGGACAAATATTTGCGTGTTTAGGAGCATTGTCAATTGCGAAGCGGATAGACGTAGTCAACATTGATAAGCTGGGTAGATGGCTCAGCGAACGGCAAGTAGAGTGCGGTGGATTGAACGGTCGACCTGAGAAAGTAGAAGACGTCTGTTATAGCTGGTGGGTCGCGACGAGTCTCGCCATGATCGGGAGGTTACATTGGATTGATGGAGAGAAGCTCACACAATTCATCCTGAAGTGTCAGGATACAGAAAAAGGCGGCTTTGCTGACCGACCGGGTGATATGGTTGATGTCTTCCACACCTGCTTTGGTATGGCTGGCTTGTCTCTTCTCAAATTTCCTGGTGTCGAAGAGGTTGACCCTATCTAGCAAGTCCTCACGCTATCTCCCCATTATGCTCCCATCGGCTAACCGTATCAGTTGCATGCCAAAGAGAATTACTGAGCGAGTGTTGGGGCGGTCTTAGGATACCCTCTGCTTAATGCAATAATGAATTATGAATTATGAATCAGGTTAATGTTTATCCATCAACCTTTTAATCACACCGTTATAAATTTGGAGTTTCTTTTTTTGGTAGGTGAAATAAGGTCCTCGCGCTGGTCCCGTGGCTGAAATTCTCATTTACTCCTTCTCTGCTATCTGCTGGCATTTAGCATTTGGCACTTGATAATACCAATTGCTCCAGCACATATAAATCTCTCTCCATCACTCACCCCCTGATATAATTGCGTCCCTACACATACATACATACACACTTGACCTCCCACCATCTAATAACCTGGTATCGATTGAAAGAGTGGTGTCAGGATACAAGGTGGGAGAACAGCAAGGCCCATTGACCATGAGGTGTGCATGACTTCATAAATAGCATGAACACTCAAATGTCCATGGCACATGATTGTACTCCGAGTGAAGATAAGATATCATATCCCTCAGTACACTTTTTCCTTTTTCTTTCCATGATGGGGGTCTGTGTTTTGGTGTTTTGGTGGTGGTGGTGCTGGTGCTGGTGGTGCTCTTTCAACTCATTCATGTGGTTGATGGGAAAGGGGACGAAAGGGAAAAAGTTGGGAGGATGTGATGTCAAATGAGATGGAATGGGGTGAGATGTGGATGGGATGTGAATGGCATGAGATGGGATGTGGATGAGGTGGGATGTGAATGGGATGAGATGAACTGACGAGGGAGATTGAGAGGATATCGAAAGAAGATTGGGGATGAGAACTTGAGGATACACCAAATGTAGCAGCATAGTTCAGACCCAGACCCATCATTCACTCTCCCTTCACCGCACCCCCTTCTCTCGCTCGCTTCGAGCCGAGTCATGTGAGAATTCCCCCCTATGATTTTTTTTCCCCTTCGGATCCTTCTTTTTTGCTGGTTCATGGTTGTATTGTCGCATGTGTGGTTTTTGTTCCTTTCTGGTTGGGTTTCTTTGGGGGGTTTGGTATTGTGGGTTGTGGGTTGTGGTTTATAGGTTGGATTCTTCTTTTCGAGTTATATTGTTGGTATCTGGGTATGGGTTGGGGTTAATGGGTTGTTTAGTTTGTTGATGGGAATATTGTTTTGGTCTTGTTTTCTTGTTTGTTGTGGTTTTCATGGTGGTGGTGGTGGTGGTTGTTGATGTTGTTATTTTGGTTCTTTTGGTGCTGGTGGTGCCACTGGTGTTGCTGTTGATGTGTGTTGAGATAATGGAAACAAATGGGTTGTACTGAGTGGAAAAGCAGGCTCTTACCTGTGGCTTTGATGCTTTGAGTTGTGTATGTGCTCTAGTAGAGTTTGTTACTATTGATGTAGTAAATCAAACCTTTATTTGTAACTGTCACTCCTTGAGTTGTTATCATTGATACTGTCGTTGATCTTGCTGTCAACACTAGGTATCGCAAGATAATGAAACAACTTGAATGTCATCAAGCAACCCCTTCCTTATAACTATTGAGTTGTTCGTCTAGATGTGAACTGTTAACAGCCATCATCTCCATTTAATAGTAGCAGTGCAAACATCAATTTCCCTTCCTCCTATCGCTGTCTTTGCAACCATACACACACACAGCTGTGTTGAAACAGGATCAACGGCATTCATAAGACAATGGGATCGAAGAGGGCATTCCAATATTTCCGTATCATTCTATTCCAAATCGAGTATATATTTATTTATTTATTTACCAATATATATAAAGCGCTTCAGAATTCAATTGCTACGTACACGTAGATACGTAAAAGTTCCCTCATTTGTCGTTGATATATAAATATTACTTCTGGCGTGACTTCTCCTCTCATGACTCCCTCGCCCTCTCCCAATCATGACTGTCACTGCCCATACTCGACTCATACTCTACCATTCATCAACGCTCCTTCCATTTCCTTATCTCCTCTTTCTCTTCGCCCACTCACCCACTCACCCACCTACTCAGTCACTCACTCACTCATCATCCAACTTGACACTCGATCGTTGTCCCTTTTCTTCCTTCCGTCACTCATCACTCACCCTTCATCCATCATACGCAAGTCCTTTCTTCTTCCACTGTCCTTTTGTTCCGGAGGAAGCCATCTTCTTCACACACACACATCTGGAGAGGTAATCGACGACTTGCTACCTTTGCTCGTTTCCATCGATAATCAAGAGCTGTAGCATTTCTTTGGAACAATCTGTAAGTCTTCGTTCTCATCAGTCTCCTCTGCGCAACCTCATTTCGTTACTTCTGCAACGATGCTTCCTTGAGATACCAAGGTTCTCTCAGGGGCGACAGCAGAAATCTGATTCCTCCTAACGTGATGTGCAACCGGCTTGCCTCTGGCCACGGGGGAAACTGATATCCGTAGAAGTATACGCCTGCAGATTCTCTTCCTGTGCCGTCTGCCAATCTGCTGTTGATCATTTACATTTACATTCAATCCTATCGTTATGACTCGATTGCTAACTTCTACGTATGAATAGCTGCAGCCAGAATGTCGAAGAACCATACCAACATCCCACTGCATTGCAGTATTTGCCCCAAAAACCCTCGATTCTCCGACGTATCTCATCTTCTCACTCACACTTCTTCCAAGGCCCATTTATCCAATTATTTTAAGCTTAAGATCCGGGCTGCGTCGGAATTGACGGCAAAAGTTCAACTGGACAACTTCGAGGACTGGTACGATAGCTATGATTTGGAACGACTACTATCCGAAAGGCTCGCCTCGAAGGATCAGAAGAAGGCGGCCAAGGATAAGAAAGTTAGGAACAGTAAGGCGATGATGGTATACCCTCCCTTGTGAGTTAATACTACATAGGTATACTGACGGGGACAAAAGCAGCCGGGGCGACCAAAAGTCAAGAGAGAAGATAGCAGGATACCCGACGATGAATCCAATTTGGCACCCATGTTTAGAGCCCCTGTTCCAAGAATGCACCTTTGGCCAACCACGACGAACACGAACATTAGTAACAATATATCTACATCCAACTCTGATATTGGTAGCGAGTGGGAGCATAACACGGTGTATGCAACACCCACTTCTAGACGTCAGATTCCAGGCTATACATTTCAAAGGACGCCTTCTGCAGTAGAAACAGCATCAGTTTCTACCAAGTAAGTAATTCATTCACCACATCTTGGAAAGATAAGGGATTAATCAAGTCCCATACAGTCTTACTACGCCAATGAAAGAAGAAGGGGACGTTGAAATTATCGAGAAGCTTTCGGACAGTGCGAAGTTGAAGGGTGTGCTCTGGCCTGGCATGGATCTTTTTGATTCTGCCACGGCGGAAATGAAACGAATGAGAAATCAGAGAAAGGATGGCTCAATTCTTGAGCTGATGATGGCAGCTTCTGCGGAGGTTCAGCCCACTGAAGTTTCCTACCACCCTGATGGGGCATTTCGTACTGCCAGAAACATCTTTGGCCCTCTTTCGACAGAGACCAGCCCGGTATGTTCTTCCTGATCATATTACCTTTCTCTCATTGTGAGATACCAAGTATTAACTCCAAGGCCGTAGATAAGAGACCCCACTCCAAAGAAACGCAGAACTCGCAAAGGGGCGTTGGCAAATGTCAGTGTGAATGTTCCCCGTCTAAGAGCTAGTCGACCACAAAGAAATTTAGCGAGAAGCCCAGAGAAACGACACGTATCTGCCAGAATACAACAGCAGCCTGCCGGTCAACTCGCCTTGCACCCACCACCAACACTTAATCCATTGGCATTTGGTGCACGATTTACCCCGACTACCGAGGAAGATGAAGAGTTCAGAATTACCATGGAAGAGATGGGAGCTAAGAAGCGCTCTTTTAACGTCTTTCAGGATGCTCCCGAGGTTAGCCCAGGCCGTACCGAGAGCCCATTGGAAGATCACAGGTTTGACTTTTCGGATGGCACCTCGAACAGCTTCACCAACGCGAATGTCGGAAATCACATCTCCCCCACACCTGTTGTTAAGCCCACGGCCATGCGAATGTTTGTCAAAGAAAATGGGCAATCTGATAACCAAGTCAGACGAACCGTCTCGACCCCTCACCATGGCTTCCCAGCTCAGATGTTTTTTGACCATGCATCAATGTACAACCCCCTCTACAATCATCACCCTCGATCCTTCTCATACGGAGGTGATCACACGGACCTTTCCCAGATGAGCCAGGACATCAAGCCCATGAACGCTTTCGGTCAAGGCTTTCATGGCAATTTCAGCTCGGTCGGCCACCTAACTAGCGATCATCTACACATTTCAGGTCCTATCACCAATGGTACAAATGTAAACATGTCACATTTTGGCCTGTAAGCTTGGGATCTCTTACTTCCGACAATACTTCGAACGCCATGCCCTCCCTGCATATTATCACGCGAGGCATTTTAACTTTCGAACATTTGTGATACCGTGCCATGGTTGTGGTAAACAATTTTATCAAAGGAGGCATATTATACGAAAAATCGGTTCTTTCGATTTTTATTTTATTTTAGTTTCAACAAATTATTTTAAAAGGAAATGGGGCGTTGATGAACGGGGGCATTGCGTGGGCACGCGGTTTCTGCATTGCTATCTATTTTTTGACCTGGTATCATATATTACAGCTGCTCCGTACCAATTAGGAGCTGGTCGAGCTGATCGACATCATTCTCGAGTGCATGAGAAAGCATCTTAGATAGTCCCAATAGCTTCTTCTGTTTCACTTCCAGTTCCAGCTCTCGTGACTTTGATGCAGCCGTGTCGAGTACCGCCTTCGGCACGCGTGCCAACCGAGCCACGTTCAACCCATACGACCTATGTGCAACCCCTTCACCTACCTCATACAGAAAGGTAATCTCCTCGTCCAAACCGTCGCCATCTTTGCCCGCATCCGTATGAGAGATTCGCCTTCCATTCCTCTCCGCGGTAAACTTCATATGCACATTTCTCAATTCTTTTCCCTTCTCAAACCCCCTCGCTACACTCGCCAACGTCTGATAATGCGTAATGAACAAACACAAACACCTCGTCTCCCGCACCACCCAATCCAACACCGCTTCTGCTATGGCCACCCCATCATGCGTACTCGTACCTCTTCCTAATTCATCCAAGATGACGAGAGATCTGGGACCTGCTGATTTGAGTATCGCTGCTGTCTCGGACAGCTCTACCATAAACGTCGATTGTGCAGTGAACAACGAGTCGTACGCTCCCATGCGCGTGTAGATGCCATCCAAGAGACCCAGGCGAGCGGATTCG
>NGKF01000035.1:298828-323939 GCA_002162555.1 Monilinia aucupariae | reverse complement strand
GTGTGAAATGGTGGCCGGAATGGGGGGGTGGCCGGGAAGTGGGGTAGGGGACTTACTCGTAAACTTGAAGATTTTGTATACAAATTTCATAGCCGAGCTTTTAACGACGGCTGATACGAGTAGAAGCTTACATTTAATAATTTTATCTAAACCTTGAAGTCCACTAAAACTCGACAAATTCTACATATCGGAGACATCCATTCATCTACTCGTGTTCAACTTTTCAACTTGTTCCGAACTTCTCCATTGCTATATCAAAATACAATTACAAAGTATACAAGAAATCCGGTCTTTTATCTCCCAAAGCTATCTTCTCACTCTCATTGAGCCCCTGAACCCACACATCTCTCTCGCCTCTGATTCTCTTGCGATTCTCCCTTTCCAATAGCAAATGTAACAAGATAGTTCCACCGAGCAAGAAAATAACCAGGAAAGCAAGAACAATAGAGTGACCAGTAATAAATCTGGGTTTGTCGAAATAGATATTGGAGCTGATGACACCAGATAAGTTACCAGATCCAATCATGAATCCCAAGACAATACCTCTCTTGTACGAGCCTTTAATGTTGTTGGAAGTCCAGGAGATTGTGTTCGCTACACAAGGATAAACTCCGAGAGCGGCAAGGAACGTTGCAGCATATTGAACTCCTGGCTCTTCGCTACCTAGGAGCATGGCAAAACCGGCGATGCTGATCAAAGACGCGACGATATTGCAGAGTCCTCGTTGACGCGTTCTATCAGCGATGAATCCAATCGCGACTGTCGAGATAGCGATCGCAACATACGGTGGGACAGAGAGAAGCTGGGCTCTGGTCTCTGTGTATCCAAGCTCAAATATGATAGTCGGGAGAAATAGCGAAAATGCGTAGAGAGGCATAGAAGCACCGATATAAACAAAAATAACAAGCCACATCTTCCAATCTTGGACAGCCTGCCAGATAAACTTGGTGTCAAACTTCTCGTGCCCAACTGATTGTTGATCACTTAGCAAACGACGCATGATTCGGTTTCGGTCGACTTCCGAAAGAAATCTGGCGTTTTCGGGAAAATCGTGAACCAGCCAGAACGAAAAGACTCCAGCTAAAATAGTCACCAGCCCTTCCAAGATAAAGAGCCAAGCCCACCCGTGAAGCCCACCAAGACCGTCCATCTTCAAGATGGCCACCGCGAGAACTCCACCAAAACTACCGGATACAGCAGCTGCGGAGAAGAAAATCGCAATTCGAATACCAAACTCGGATCTCTTGTACCAACAGGATAGATAGTAACTTATGCCGGGAAATAGCCCTGCCTCCGCGAGACCGAGGAACCATCGCGCGGCCATCAAACCAGACCAGTTCTGAACGAATCCCATGAATGTCAGAACTAGGCCCCAAAGGATGCTATAACGCGGTCAGCAGCTTGCTCCTGCGACTGGGAATTTACACACAATGCTAAGCACTTACATGATAATTGGTATGAATCGGGATGGGCGAAATTTCTTGAGCATCACATTGGTGATGGGCTCAAATAGTGCATACGAGACGAAGAAGATGGATAGGGCGGCATTGTAGTCCCCAGTCGATATGTTATGCAGATCTTCCTGCAAGCCATCAATCTTCGCATTTCCAATGTTGGACCGATCGAGGAAAGCAAGGAGGTATAGAACACAGAGCTACCAACATTAGACCAAAAAGTATCATGGAGAATCCAATCCAGGATTGCTTACCCACGGTATCAGAGTCAAATCAATCTTTCGCATCAGCTTGCGATCCTTTGTAGATCATTAGTACATCATCGGGGCTTCGTAGAGACACTCAATGACTTACAATCTCTGCCTTTTCTTCCTCGCTTAGATGCGCATCTGGGTTTGGTAGTAGATTTGGGGCAGGAGAAGCATTCTCGTAAAAACCTGCGACTTCCTTCTCCTGATCGACACTATCGGATGCCCTGGGTGAATTTTTTAAAGCCATATTCGCGAATTCAAACAACGTTGCATCCTGTATGCAGTAGATTAGAAAAAAAAGAACAGAGCGAGGTGATGAAGTATTATATATGAGTTTCCCTAGGCTGTATAGCTAGTAGTGACGAGTAAGGGCTAGTATGGATGCCAAATCCATGAAATAATCCGTAGAAATCTATGAAATAATACGCGAGTTTTTTGTATTTATCGTTTGGAGTCAAAATAGCAGATCCTGTCAAGAGATCCGCCTTCAGAATTAATTCGACTTTTTTCCCCAAAAAGTGTAAATCTGGCACTAAAAGAACCCGCGCTTTGGGGGAAAAATTTGTGTGGAAAGTCCAAACGCGGATTGAAAAGCGAGGATCAGAAAAAACAGCCCTCCCTTCAATAAACTTTTAAGCTTTGAAAAGATTCTAAACTTTAAATTTAGGGTTTGTGAAGCTATTCCCACTTTTATCTTCTCAACCATTCAACTCTTTGCGAATACTCGTAGTATGTATCAAAAAAATCAACAGATTTTCAACGCGCATTGAACTTTAAAGCAAAGGATCCGCACTCTACTATTTTGACAGATTAAAAAAAAGAGCGGAATCTGCTCTCTTTTTTGATGTTATTGATTCAACGGATTGCCATGGGTTATTGAGCAGGTTCTGTATCCAAACTAGCCCTAAGCCTCAAGTCTAATGTGCACAGAAATGAGTTATGATACCTCACGTGCATAGCACTACTGTATAGGATAACGATAGAGGTATTTAGCGATGTAATAAACGAGCTATCTCTGAAGAAATAGACTAAAGAGTTCATTTTGGCTTGTTATGATGATTCACATCCGGCGCCGTTAGACTAGATCTCCCGAAGGATGCTATGAACGGGTAGTAGCTACGGACTTTGAGGAAGAAAAAGAAACCTTTATATCCGAAAAGCTCGCCTTTTATTTTGCTTCGATCAGATTAGGGCATAGTACCCCTTTCTAGTCCCTCTTCGATCCTCGTCGATCGACAGCCCTCGTTTCAACGTCTATTTTTAAGAAAGCCACCAAGAATATAATCGTAAATAAACGTATATGCTTAAAATATACAAAACACTCTTTAGAGATTTGAATCTAATAGCGAGGATATTTCTTCCACCGTATATCGTAAAATATACTCTTTAAAGCGTTGGATCGCAAAAGATAGCTAGTTTATTACATCGTTAAATATCCGAGATACCCCTCAAGACCTAACACTAAAGCTATCTGAGTACATACTAGTATTATTCGTGCTGTTAGAGAGTCCTTAACTTCGGGAGCAAGCGAAACTACTCTGTATTAGGTATTTACCGTGGAATGGATCATGGTATGCTTGGTAATACGTGCTAGTTTACCCAAGTCGCGGATTTCCTGGCGGCACGAGTACTTCATCAAAGAGTGCGCCGAAGTATTAAATCGATACGAACGAGTAGAGTAAAGCTGCTACTTACTACTTACTACTCTAGTACGAGTACTCTACTCGCAGAGATGGTGACTTCATTATATCGCTACTCGAAATATCTCTATCCTAAGCATCGATTTATCAATTGGAGAGTTACAACGGAATGATCAATCTAATCAATCGACATCATCAAAAGTAACCCCAGCGGGACTATCAAGCATAAGGTTCCAAAGTCAAACCGTCTTGGGAATCGTCGGATCATTGGCCCCTGATGGTCCGATCACATCATGTGATTGAAAGCAAATGTGCAAAAACGTGATCTTCATTCATGTGAGGATTGAAGTTGGTCATCACATGTGCAGTGACAGATAGGACCAACCGTTGTAGCTTCGAAGAGAGTCATGTAATAAATGCATGGTGCTACACATCTGTTGTTTAGAATGCTACAAAGCCGGTAACATATCTCTTGATTGAGTCACCGTCTCACCTCTGAACCGTAAGATTCGGTCTGATAAGCTGGCCCTCCCCGAACTTCTATGCGTGCAAGTTATACACTCTTGAAAATGTCAACTCGAACGAAGACCGTATGTGTCATTGGTGAGTGGAACTGTCTATTTGAGATTATCGAGGCTGACCTTCGATGATTAGGTGCCGGTCCCTCCGGACTTGTGTCAGCCAAAACACTCACACACGATCATCCCAAAGGTACCTTTGAAGTAACTGTTTTCGAGAAGTCACATAGAATAGGGGGGTTGTGGCCATCATCTCGTGAAGATGATGGCTTGGTGAACCCAGATATGTGTACGAACCAAAGCCGGCATACAGTCAGTTTTAGTGATCTGGCATGGCCTGCTTCATCTCTAGCCTGTCCGAAAGCATGGCAGGTTGGAAAATATCTTGAAGATTATGTCCAAATGTACCCTGGATACTCGATCAAGACAGGTATTAAGGTCTCTAAAGTGGAGCCACCACCTGGTTGGCAAACCACTCACGCTGCATCGGGAAAATGGACTGTTCATGTTCAGCATGCTGATGCTGCTGAGTCGTCGCAATCTTACGAGTTTGATCATGTTATCGTGGCCACGGGATTCTTTGGCAAGCCTCATATACCTGACATCCTTCCTGGTTTTCCAGCTCCAGTCTGGCATAGCTCAAAGCTTCGTGATGTCAATAACTTGCTGACCGATAATGGGAAACTTTCTTCGCCAAAGGGCAAGAATATTGTGGTTGTTGGTGGTCAAATGTCTGGCATTGAAACCGCCGCAGCAGTCGCTTTGCAAGTATCCTCTTCCGTATATTCGACGGATCGTCCGATTCCACATGCAGCTGAATACAAGATATACAATGCAATTCAACAGCCATTTTGGGTGATGACTCTCACACTCCCAAACAATCCTACAATAGATGGCTCTTCACCGGAAGCTGAAAAGGTACGTGATACCTATCTTATTCCTCAATCTTTCTGCTAACGTCTCCCCAGATTCCAAACCTAGCACCAACATTTTTGCCTCTCGATCTGGTCACTTACAACCTCGGATGGAAACCCCCTGGGCCCCTCACAAACTCGTCGGGTCATATATCGCCAGAAGCAGCCATATTTACCAACGACTTCATGACGAATTATCTGGGTACGGATCAAAGTGGAATCGGCACCGATCATCTAGCGATAACAGGAGATGTTCGTTCCGAACCACCACGACTTACAGCTAGCGAAAACTACGTCGAATTTGTTCGATCTGGAGACATCAAGACGATTCGAGGAAAGGTGGCGAGTGCAGCTCCAGATCAACCAAATGCCATCATCGTCGAGGACAACGGAACTCGACAAGTTATTGGCGATGTTGCCGCAGTAGTCTTGGCCACGGGCTTTGATGCATCGTCATCCCTCAATTTCCTCCCCCAAGAAATCCTCCAGCACCTCTCGTTCGATGAGTCGAGCAGCGAATTCCCACTAGCCTTGAACGTTCATTCTACCGTTCGCGCAACGATCCCTTCCCTCGGCTTCGTCGGCTTCTACCGAAGTCCCTACTGGGGCGTAATGGAGATGCAAGCTCGATTCCTGGGAAAACTCTGGTCCGGCGACGCACAAGCGCAGAAAACGCTAGGATCGGACGATACGCTCGAGGCCCTTCGCGAGCTGCGCACCGATCCCCGCATCGCCCAGTTCCCCATGGGCGATTATGCATACCTGATGGAATCATTCAGTGCCGCGGTAGGGATCCGTCGACAAGAGCCCCATGACCCCGACGCACGCACGGGAATCGTGCTCCCATCCCGATATCTCTATCCCGACGCGAGCAGCACGCAAAAAGAACAGG
This sequence comes from Monilinia aucupariae, assembly GCA_002162555.1. Lineage (NCBI taxonomy): Eukaryota > Fungi > Ascomycota > Leotiomycetes > Helotiales > Sclerotiniaceae > Monilinia > Monilinia aucupariae. Next base: position 318,270 of record NGKF01000035.1, on the reverse strand, counting down.
CTGCGCTCGCTCTCTCCATCGTAGACTCCACCTTCCATGCATCCTCCACCCGCGGCGCCTTCGTCGCCAAAGCCATCTTCCGTTCTCTGCAAGGAACATGGAAACTCTCCCGCTCTCTCAAAAGCTCTCTCTCTACCTTCCCCTCGGGCACTTTCACCGGAACCGCCAAGTTCCTCCCTCGGTATCCTACTGCCCCCTCCTTCGATTCCGAGTATTTATACATCGAAGAAGGGGACTTCGTGACCGATACCGGGATGTCATTCCGAGCGAGTAGGAGATATGTATATCGATATCGAGAGGAGAGCGATACGCTTAGTCTGTGGTTTGTGAAGACTGATGATAATCTTGGAGTGGACTACTTATTCCACGAGATGGAGATTTTGGTCCCGGAGGTTAGCGATAAGCAGGAGAGTAAGAGGACGACGGGATGGAGGGCAAAGTCCAGTCATCTCTGTATCGCTGATACGTACGATGTGGAATACGAGTTTAGATTTAAGGGGGTGAACGTGCGGGAATGGAGACAGGAATATAGTGTGAATGGACCAAATAAAGATTACAACATCAAGAATGAGTATAGGCGGTAGAGCTGGATACCAATAGAGGCCCAAGAGGCTGTTAGAATTGTCAAGGACTTATGAGATCATATGTTCGACGTCCCTAGATTTGGCGCACGCAAAATATGTATCAACATCCAATCTTCTCCTCATTTCCACTGTATCGCTCTTTAGGAAGCCTCAGCTTATGCCGTCTTATGGGGACTTTGAGATCATTGTGAAGGCCGAGAGTAGAATCGTGAAATATAAGTACCCCAAAACCAACACAGAGAATCGCCCGATTATGAACCAAACCATGGCAGCACCTGCATCAAACATGCACACGCCATCATCCACCGTACGTACTATCTCAAATTCAAGAGCAACAGTACCAATCATTCCTGCAATAACCTTCCATAATCTCCTCATATTCCTGCGAAGACCCAAGCTTCCCACTCGCATTCCGTCGAAAGTGGTGATGCGGCCCAAACCGCATTCCATTCATGAAAGGATCACAAGGGGCGAGTCGATATACGCGCAGCAGCATATACCTCAAGCGAGCAAATAGAGACACGATGGATTGAAATACAACCTAACACAGGTGCATGTGAAGTAATAACAAACAAGAGCTCTTCATCCTCGATCCTGCAAATGTTCTGCCTCAACTCTACCGTATCACCACCATCAAGTCGCTCGACCCAGCAAAATCAAAGACGTTACGAACGCATAAACAAGTTTTGCATGTAGTACTGGTACTAGTAAGGAAGAATTTTTCATTCTCGGTTTTGCAATTCGTGTGCCATGATGCCCCAATTCGAGAAACACCATGGCAGAAAGTCAAAACTCAACCGCCTTCGCCAATAACGCAAACGCAAACGCAAACCCAAACCCAAAAGCAAGTGACCGAATAACATCCCCGCCGCGAACGACTTGCGCTCCACCCAGCAATCTGCAAATCATATCGACTCTTAATTGTTGCTCGGGAGAGCGTCGCAATTCAATTGTCCATTATCAGCCGCGATGCCTTGATCTGCCGCGATGATTAGAAATACCCATTTAAATGCCAGCAGAGAGTAACATACTGAGATCAATGCAGACTCCGCTGGGGACCGTGTCGCCATTTGACTTGCCGCAGCCACAGCAGAGATTTGGGATCTCGAGCGAACAACCACAGGAGGTCTGGAACATGCCGCTACGTCGTCAACGTGTTAGAGAGAGCCAAATCAAGTTTGGGGGAGGAGGGGCTGCATACTTTCTTTGCCACTATTCCGCTGTAGTTAGTATTGAAGCTCGAAGGATGGGGGGTGGAAAATCTTACAATGAGGTGGGCGTCGTTGTTTCCGAGGCATGTATTCAAATTCAAGGTTGAGTTTCTTGTTTGGCCGGAGGAGATGGGGCAGAGGCCAGATAGAATGGGCGTGACGGTGATGACAAAAGCAGGAGCGGGGCCGACTTCAATTGAGGTAGTAAACTTGAAAGTAGATTTATCGCAATTAGCTTGACTTAAAAAGCCTCCTACGTTGCTTCCTCCGGAGACATGAGTGATAAAGAGGAGGATAGAACCGAGAAGTGCGAACAATAGTTTCGCCATGCTTGATACTGAGTTGTTGATACTGAGTTGTTGATGTCGCGTTGTTGATGTTGAGTTGTTGATGTTGAGTTGTTGATACCAGGTTGTTTGATATATTTCAAAGAACGAAGTCGAACTCAAGTAGGCGCAGCAGATTTAAGACTCCCTGCGGGGTACAGGGGGGTGACGTAGCCCGATGCAGCAAGCAAATTGAATATATGATATCAATCAAAGAATAAACTAGAAACATGCCACATGGGCTGAATTCACTCAGCAGCCCTCTGGAGGTCCGAAGGTTGGCGTCGTCTGACAAGCAGGTAAAGATGGCTGATATAATATCCCACCAGGGGGCCCTAACAAGCCTCAAACGGAGAATGTTTCGAGTCGCAACGACGAGCGAATCAAGCAGTTGGTAAACACATCTAAGCTTGACCAACGATGCACTTCCGCATTGCAGCATCTACAAGAGATAAATGTTATCAACCACGTCTGTGGGCATTATTGCCAATGGTGAATCGTAATGCGCCATAGCTTAGTGTAACAGCGGTCTCGAGAATCCAACAGTTGGATGGTAGCACAGGACCTGCTAGATGAAGTTATTGATCCGAGGAATTCGCTTGATTCCAAGCTCGGCAATGACTCGTGACGATCTTACTCTTAACGTCTTCCTGGATGGAAAGACTGCTTTCCAACCAACTAACTTCAGATCATATACCAAAACTTCGATATAATCTTGATTCGAAAGCCTTCATCCCGACATTTGTATGAAGTGGTGAAGTGAAGTGAGAAAGAAAGTCCCGTGGCTCGCGATGTTACCAAATTCGTATCATATCGGCCCGTTACACAAGCCCAAGTCTGCTATCTGGTGTATCAAGACCGACTTCAATACGAGTACCAACAGCGACACGACCCAGAAGGAAATCTCGGAGGACCCTGCATAATACTCAAGACATTCCTGCATTGCATACAGACACTGCATATGCCGATTGCATCTGCATATGCAATCAGAACGTTATTTCTCGGGATCCAGACTCTAGACTCTGATGGGTTGGCATTTACATACTCATGAACTGATGCTACCTTACTTCCTCGCTTCCACCCTGCGAATGCGAACGAGGTTCGCGAGGCCCAAAGAAGTAACCCGTGGTGGGGAGATAGGAGTGGTGGTTCGGATGTCAGGTTCGCATGTGATATTAAAAGCTCTTGCATCCGTCGGGATACATTGCAGATGTGAGGTTGAGGTTGAGGTTGAGGATTTCGGCAGATTTGTTGTTGGACCAAACGCAAACTTGACAGCTGAAATCAAGATGTCACCTTGGAACCCTCTGCAGATGAATTGATGCAGCGACAAGTAAGTCTCACGAGCAAGTAAACAGCCTTCGGAATAGATTCAGTCTAATCGTCGCGTCGCTCTCCAAGAGATGAGAAAGTCTTCGAATGTCTACTCGGTTGTATGTGAAATATCGATTATTCATGATCCCCCAGATCCCACGTCTAATCATCGATGCCACGAGGGTAAGATATCCATTGGGATATAAGACCTTGGGCTGAAACTCGTCTAAACGCTTTGAGGTGAAAAGAGCTGAACGTCAATTCCAATCTGCATACTCGAGTATTGGAGAGTGATGTGGGTGTTGTTGATGCGGTGTGAAAATAATCACCAATAGCTATGTTATCATCAGTCCACCAGGTCGCCTAAGGAAGCGGAATCAAACGCAAAACTTGAGAGAAATTCAGAGTGGTAGGTGCTTCTTATTCTCACTAGGAACATTAGTGTTGTAGTTTTGGAAGGCAATTCTATCGTGCCTTCTCATTCCACTGTAGCAGCTGGGCAAGGGGAGTAGACAGGACTGTAGTAAGCTGCACATATGATTTGAGTAGGAAGGCCTTTCAGATGCTATCATGCTCAAGGAGCTGGTATATTCAATGAGGCTAAGAACGTATGCAGAAATTTCCATATACATAGTCACAATATCTTCAACCTCAAAATCCCCTTCCCGGCCTTCTTCCCACGGGTCTTCTCACTGCACCCTTTGTAGCGACTTTCTTAACCACCGGTCCGCTTCCGTCCGTGATACCCGTTGGTTTCCTCGCCAATCTATGGTTCTCCGCCTCTATTCTCTTTTCTTCTCTCAATTTGTCCTCGGCCATCTTCGCCTCGATTTCCATCCTTCTATTAAATTCCACTTCGGTAACCCTTTTCTCTCTCGCACTATACCCCTTCTCCTTCACACTAAAAAATACACCTCCCAGTTCCGCCAACCAATGTGGATCTACCGACGTAACGGTGGACATATACTCTTTCGATGTGAGGATCAGCTCGTGATATACGACATAATCAGGTAAATACCCTAGTCCGTAGAGTGCCGATGTAGGATGAAGTTGCACGGTGACTGAAGTGCGCAAATTGACATATTCGCCTATCCCTTTGACCTTTGCAGCCTGATGGTAATAACCCGAACATATGCATTTGCGTATGACATCCCAGTCAGTGCCGCAAGATACCATGTTCATTCGTTGCATTTTCATGATATCTAGCAATTGGTCTCTGATCTCCTTGGCTCGACGAAGGGATTTGGGATGGAGGAAGTGACGTGTACACCAAGCGTCCGAGTGACCATTAGACTTCCATTGCGAATAGACATGCAAGTAGGTTAGATGATCTGACTCGGGAACGAAAAACTTTTCGCGTGCGGCATCTGATTCATCTTGGCGTTCTTTTGGACGGTAAAAAACGCTTGGGACTGAGAGCATAGAGACTATCGTAAGCATTTCTTCGCTACAGCCGTATTCTTCAGAGGTAATGAGTAGCTTGGCTAGGGAAGGGTCCATAGGAAAAGCGGTCATCTTCCTTCCTATATCCGTCAATTCCCCAATATTGTCAAGTGCTCCCAGAGCCCAAAGGTCGAACAACGAGGTGGTGATAGTATCTTGAGGTGGAGGGTCCATGAAATCAAAATCAAGTAAGTCTTTAACCCCCAATGACTTCAACAGTAGCACGGTGTTGCTGAGATTCGTGCGTTGAATCTCAGGAATGGTCTGAATATAAAGCTCATCCTTGAAGGCAGCTTCAGTAAAGAGATGAAAAGCCTTTCCTGGCCCGGTACGCCCAGCACGGCCAGCACGTTGAGACGCGTTTGCTTGTGAGATAGGCGTGATTTGTAAGGTATCCATTCCCATACGCGGATTGTACACCTTTAATTTCGAGTACCCGGCATCCACAACATACATAATACCATCAACAGTCAAACTGGTCTCAGCGATGTTTGTCGCCACAATAACCTTTCTAACACCAGGTGCAGCTCTGTCAAAGATTTTGGCTTGTAGATCTGCAGGCATTTGACTGTAGATAGGTAGAATACTAAGCTTCGGTGGGTCATTGAGAGCATCGAGACGTTCCTGGATAAGCTCGCAAGTACATTCAATATCTTCTTGTCCTGTCATAAATACCAAAATATCACCAGCACCCTGGGATACATGAATGGCCAGTACTTGTTGAACCGCCTGATCCACATAGTCCTCCACTGGTGAGCGGTGATACATAATATCAACTGGAAAGGTACGTCCCGGAATGAAGAATTCGGGGGCCCCACCATAGAAATCCGAAAACCTCTTAGAATTCATCGTTGCAGATGTCACAATCAACTTAAGATCTCTACGGCGTGCAAGAACCTTCTTGAATAACCCCATGAGAACATCCGTATTGAGCGCCCGTTCGTGAGCTTCATCCATAATAACGCAGGAATAACGATCCAGATCTGGCTCGTTTAACGATTCTCTCAGTAGGACACCATCTGTCATATACTTTATCACTGTTTCCTTGCTAGTGCAATCCTCAAATCGGATGGCATAACCAACAGTACCCCCTAACTTGCAATCCATCTCCTCACTGACACGTTTCGCTACAGACATAGCCGCCACTCTTCGAGGTTGCGTACATCCTATCAGACCCGTATTCCCATAGCCTTCTTCGTAGAGGAATTGAGTGAGTTGGGTCGTTTTTCCAGACCCAGTCTCACCAACACAAATGACCACCTGATTATCTCGAATCACTCTTAGAAGATCTTCGCGTACCGCAAATGCAGGAAGGTATTCTCGCTGTTCTCTTAACGATTTACTCTGACTAAAGTTGCTAGCGCCATCGTTCTTCTTCATATGTTGCGCAAATTTACTATTCCCTTGTGCTTCTTCCTCGCCCAGCATCGGAGCTGCGCTGTCGCCTTCTTCTTCCTTCACCCCCATGAGATTCCCAAGCGCTGTACCAGCCAGATTTGTTGCTTCTTGGGCCTGCTTTTGCCTCTCTTTCTGCTGCCGTCTCTCCTTTACCACTTTACTTCCCTTGCGACTAAAAACTGCCATATCACTCTGAAAATCACGCACTGCCGGCACCGGCTCCAATTGTTTCGAAAAAACTGTCCTGCCATCTAAGAATGGAGGTTTTAGATCATGGACGAGCAAATGTACTCTAGTAGCCTCCTCGTCATCCTCAAAGTCATCGCCAAAGTCTCTTCGCTGAGCCACACCAGACGTAAGCATTCGATTCGTCTCCCACGCATCAACATCTTTTTGTTTTTGGGCGGCTCTAGCGCTCTGACGCTTTCCCGTTTTCTTTTCAACCAAGGCTGCCTCTCGTTGTTGTTCTGCCCAAGAATTGTCGTAGGAGCCAAATGGGTTGTGCGAGTCATCTCCAAAGGTGTGTCCCATCTCATCACCCGCATACCAATCTCTGTCTAAAGCCTTCGAATCCTCTTCATCAACAAATGGTTCCGGCCCATCAAACTCTTCCTGCTTGGGTTTTGCACGGGCTGAAGGAGTATATCGTAGCGTCGCCGAGCCATTATTTGACCGACTTGGAAATTTCGAAGGAGGTCGACTACTGCTGCGAGAAGTAGAAGGTCGTGCAGGTACTGCGAATCGATCATCGGATTTTAAAGGATTGAAATCCAATTTGCGTCGCTTGGGACTGGCTTCTCCATCTTCGCGTCCCATTTTTGGATGATGGATTCTATGATGGTGTTGTTTGTTTACTGCGGATCAGGATCAAGCACCTTTCTCCAAGTATTGTTACGTCTGAGGCTTCAATCGTCTGAGGCTTCAATCGTCGAAGCTTCAATCCAATTTTGATAGAGTAAAATACCAAAAGTACAATCTTGAATGTGCTCGAAACTTGAAAGCGTAGAGTCTTCAGGATCTCAAATAGGTTTGACCCGGGGATTTTGAGGGAGAAAAGTTGGAGCAAGCTAGGACTTGGGACGTTTTGGACCTTGGAGGTTGAAGCTCCAGAAAAGAAGGGCATATGACGCTAGCGGTCTCGAGCGGCCGCAAACTCCACACACACAATTCCGATAACGCTAAGATAAAAAAAAGTTGAAGGTCGAGGGAACAATTCATTTTTCATGTCCCCCGCTCCAGTCAATTGGTGATATTTTCTACAACTTCTGGTAAAATACCAAATCATCATGTCTATGATCACAGCGACAGCCTGGGTCCCTCGGGGCTTTGCGGCACCTTTCCCAACAAAATACACCTTTGACGAGGAAGAGTTTCAGCGAATTGCTGATCTTGCGAAGTTACAATTGGATGATGCGAATGAGGATTTGGAGGAAGCCCAAAACGCAGAAGATAATGGCGCAGATCCAGATGCGATGGTAGATGATGATGGGTCAGATGACGAAGCCGTTTCCAAAGGGGTAAAGTCAAAAGCGTTCGTGAAGTATTGCCGATGTTTCTCGATCTCGCTGACTCTTATGCAGTGAAGAGGATGATGATTTAAAAGAATATGATTTGGATCACTACGATGATGACGTTGAAGAAGACAAGGGAGGTGGTGAGGGGATGGCCATGTTTGGAAATGTCAAATCACTTGCATACCACGAATCGAATGAAGAGGATCCATATATTACCATGACAGGGAATGCGGAGGATGAAGACGAGGAGAGGAAAGAACTTCAAATATTGGCAACAGACAATATGTTGCTTGCGGCAAAGATAGAGGATGAGGTGGCACATCTTGAAGTATACGTCTACGAAGATAGCGCCGACAACCTTTACGTACATCACGATATCATGCTACCGGCAATACCTTTATGTGTGGAATGGCTCGACCTACCTGTTGGAAAAGCCAGTGTGGAGAAGGACTCACGGGCAAATTTTGTTGCCGTTGGAACGTTCGACCCGGATATTGAGATTTGGGATTTAGATACGGTCGACTGCATGTATCCTAATGCCATTCTGGGGCAAGCCGGACAAAACAAAGGTGGAGATGAGGGGGCCAAGAAAAAGAAGAAGAACAAGAAATCGAAAAAGGCCAATGACGAATACCACGTGGATGCCGTTCTCTCATTAGCTGCCAACAGACATCACCGAAATTTACTGGCCTCTTCATCGGCCGACAAGACTGTTAAACTCTGGGATCTACACACTACTACCTGTGCGAAATCATACACACATCACACCGACAAAGTATGTTCGTTAGCCTGGCATCCAAAAGAATCCACGATCCTGCTGAGTGGTAGTTATGATAGAACCGTGGTAGCGGCAGACATGAGAGCGCCAGATGCGAAAGCACCCAGGTGGGGAGTCGAAAGTGACGTTGAAAATGTCCGATGGGACCCTCATGATTCCAATTACTTCTACGTCTCAACGGAAAGTGGCGTCATTCATTTCCACGACGTGCGAAAAGCACCCGCCAACCCCAGTGCCACCAAGCCCGTATGGATGCTACAAGCACATGATGACTCTGTTTCTTCCTTCGACATCAACCCTACGATCCCAGGATTCTTGGCCACCGGATCCGGGGATAAGCAGGTTAAACTTTGGAACATCCAAGCCACCGGACCTACCATGGTCGTCTCACGCGACTTGGATGTGGGAAAGGTATTCTCGACAACCTTTGCACCCGACGAAGAAGTGAGCTTCCGACTCGCCGTCGCCGGCAGCAAAGGAGTCGTCCAAGTCTGGGACTGCAGCACCAACCCCGGCGTCCGACGCGCATTTGCCGATCGAGTCGCACCGATCACGGGAGAAATCCCGGAGAGGTTAGTCGGTGTGCAAGATGACAGCGAGTCGGAAGATGATGACGAAGAGCTTGAAGATGCGGATGCAGCTGAAGTTGAATCTATGGATGAGGATTGATTCGAGAGGGGAAAGATAAATACGAATAGAAAGGCAAAAGTATATCATCTCTCTCGATCGAGGAGACTCAAAATATGAAAACCAAATACAGTGCTCCGCACAGAAATGACTCTCGGGAACCTTGTCCATCATATGATTTGCGTGCAACCTATTTCCAGCCGGTCCTCGTAGATGTAGATCATCCCACACGGTCTCACATCCTTCACACACCAAAGATGAAGATGAAACATGGCCGAGAAGTATTCCAGGAGGTGTGTCTATTCTAGAGTAGAGTCATACTCTAGAGTATAGAGTAGATATCGAGTAGAGTATATATATAGAATGCATTTCCAGGGCTCAAAACTCTTCGTCATGCCCCAGATGAAGATCAATCATACCGTCGTATCATGCCATGGACTGAGTAATATGTCTTGCATTCATCATCTCATCTCTTGATTGTTATTTCATCTCATCTCGTCTTGTCTTATCTTGTCTTGTTTGTAAAGTTAGATGTAAATGCAAAGTTAATATTGATGATAATACTATTCGAGTATTGATATTATCAAAGCATCAAGATGTAATTTGAAAATAAAAAGTATGTGGTGATTATGGTAGATAAGTAAATTGATAAATAGATAGATAAATAAATAAATAGATTATCATTTATAGGTATATATATATATATATATGGATATAGGGTATAAAACAAGATAATGAACTTTTCCACTCGAGTGAAAAGAATATGTACTCTGTAGAGTAATTATCGAGGATCGCGAAATGTGGAAGTGGTGAAGGTTAAAATCTAAACCTTGGAGAGGTCTAGAATGATCTATTGCTTGACAAGTAGCTGGAATGGGATGGGATGGGTGGGATATACCAATCGATAAATCTACTCATATATATCTCCTCAAGCTCCTCGAGTAGCTATCGAACCATCTACTCAAGTATCTACCTATCTATCCTATTCTATTCTACAGCAGAATACAAGTACCAACGACTATTCAAGTCCATCCTCAAGCTCGAGCTGAACGATTATACGAGGATTAATATCTTGAGTACTTTATTTGAATCTGTAATATACAATAGTACTCGTACAATACGTATAGTACATATAGTATAGTAGTAAAATACATATATTTAATATACAGAAAATACAATATCCACTCACTCGTAAACAAACAAACAATAGTATAGAATTGATAGAAGTATAGAACTGTACTTCAATAGAGCCAATGAACCTCAACTTCACTCATATCAACCATTTACTCCTCACTTGCAATACAATAAATATATCTATAATCAATTCTTTTCTCATTTATATATACCCATAGAATGAGAGTACACTGCGAATATATAAAATCTCTTTTTATCTCTTTATATTTAAACTTGTACTTCTTTCTTCATCTATTTTTTTATTCCTTCATTCTATCTCTTTTCACTCTAACTTCAACTCCATCTCCATTTACACTCAACACTCAACATATCCATACTCAACACTTGTCATGCATCACACCTCGTAAACTCCACCGGTTCCCAACCCTTATTATCTATTGTGCTACAACCGAGGGGGAAAATAATTCAAAATTATATATAGATATATATTCAAGTTCTTCAACATCCTTTCCGCTGCTCTGATATATCATATCATATTATACTCGAGCATTATACAATACAATATTCTACAATGCTATCAATATCTACAAAGCATAATCATAGATCTATCTACTCTACCCAATATATCATCGAAGGTTTGTTTGTTCGGAGTGGATCGCGTTAATCGAGTTTTTGCTTTGTTTGTTTTGTTTTTGTTTGTTTTTTTTTAGAAAGGGATGTATGGGAAGATATATACATTGTATCATGTGAAGGTTAAATGATATCTTGGATATTCGAGTGCTTTGGATACAAAGAGAGTAGATGGTGTAGAGTAGATATTCGTACTTTGTAAACATTTAGCCCCGTGCTCGAGTAGTTCAAGATACGATTAGATGCTGCAGATATTCATACTTTGTGAATACTTAGCCCCGTGCTCGAGTAGATCGATCTATTTACTCTACTCTACTTCAACTACTCAAACAGCGATCAATCTATCCCTACGACCCGTAATACCGGTGTATACTCTACACTTCGAGTACATTCAATCCCTCCATCTTTTCATACAGCATAGCATATGCTCCGTACGATATAGACTCACGGAATCAATCGAGATAGACGTGATATACGAGTAAGTTTTAACCCTCCCTTACTTATCTACCCGTACCTTACTTATTGGTACCTTGCTTGTAGAGTAGTAACCTAATAGAGTACTTCCATCCCATACATTTATCCATCCATCCATCCATCCATTCACTATCCGCCCATGCCACCCGTGCGCGCGTGCATACGTGCATGGCATGGCATAGCATGGCATAAGGGGACTCCGCAAGCGAGCGACCACGCAGAGCGACCGGCGTGGACCAATCCAGGATCCATCGCCAGCCAGCCCACTTATCAGTGACAGTCGACCAGGTCTGACAGACAGATGGGGCGGCTAACTTTGCTTTTCTGCTCCACCCGGGATGGGATCCCTGGTTTTGAAACGCCTGTACAAGAGTACCTGTCTGTGTACAGAGTATGTACTCCGTACATCAGATGATTCGAAAAAGAAAGGAAAAGGATATGGGTTTGAGTCGTGACTTTTGACTTTTGGCTTTGAACGGTGGACTGTGGACTTTGGACTTTAGACTCTGGATTCTGGAGCGGGAGTACACAAGGGTGTAGAGCGGTATAACATACATATGCAAGCTATGATCATGGCCATAATCGTGACCGTGGTCATCTCCGCCGCGGACATGCAATGCAGCTTTATGATTGCAGGACTATCGGGGGATTCCAACTCTGAGTTTGGGGTGGGTGGATGATTCTCTGTGGGAGTATACTCGAGGATGGTGATAATATATGTATTACATAAGCGTATTGGTCATACGAAGCATACTGCGATACATATTCTAACGAACGCAATGAAATGCAATGCAGAGGCGAGTGGGACGCTTAGATGGTTAGTACAGAGGATGACTAGCATCGGCTTCTTTTCCTGATACAGGGGATTGACAGACACCTTCTCCATTGGGCCGTGGGAGGGAAGAGGGAGAGAAAGAGGGAGAGGAAGAGGGAGAGGAAGAGGGTTTTCTTTCTTTTATCGTTTTATGGTTTTATGTTTTATGTTTGATTCTTTGATCCTTTTATCCTTTTATGATAACATTGATGGTAATATAATAAGATATCATGTTTCTATCGCTCATGATCATGGTGAAATTAGGTTAAAATCACCGGTGGTTTTAATATGATTTACTTTGCTTTAGCATTGATCCATTCATCCCATCCTTGAATTTCTTGTGGACGAACGGCATCCACAGCACTCAGTAGTACGTACAGATGCTTCGGCCCAAGAAAAGAGGAAGAGAGAGAGAGAGAGAGAGAGAGAGAGAGAGAGAGAGAGACAGAGAGACAGAGAGACAGAAAGACAGAAAGAAAGAAAGAAAGAAAGAAAAGAAAGAAAAGAAAGAAAGATTTTACAGATTTTACAGATTTTACTAGGGTCACCTCCTTGTTTGTTACATGCTTTACTCTCGCTCTACCATGGATGGCGCATGTCCTTTCACCTTCTGGCCCAATCATCTAAAAGTAACTGTGATGGTGATAATAATACACCGGAGAGCTTTGGTTCTCTTCTCTTATCTTACTGCACAGCACAGTCAGTATTTACTCTTTCTCACCCTCCTTCTCCTTCTCCTCCTCCTCCTCCTCTTCTTCTTCTCTTCTTACCCAACTTCTCACATCATCGTCGTCGTCGCCGTCAGATTCATTCTTCCAATCATCGCAGGATCGATTTAGATATTATTGAATTAATTAATTCATTAGTTAATTCACTCATTCACTCATTCACTCCTTCAAACTTTGGCTTGATTGCTTGATTGCTGGATACAGGTTGTTCGACACATTCATTACCTCTCTCTCTCTCNNNCCCCCCTCCCTTTCTAGTACTGTAACCTCAAACGCTTCTCTTTACACCATCAGGAATATCGACCGTCAGCTCATACACATACACTCACACTCACACTCTCATTCTGGCATCCGAGAGAAGAAGTTGGTCCACTAGATATTCACCCTTCTATTTCGATACCCTACTATTTTACGTCGTCACAAACAAGATTCCAAGAACTTCTAGACGTGGTCGACAAATTACTACACATACATATATTCACTTTTCCATATCAGCCCACTTCCGATCTTAACTTGGGAGTCACGAAGTTATTCCTCAGAAATCACAGGTCATTCCGACAGAAAGGGATAGTCGCGCGACACACCCTTTCACAGCTTCCTTTCTGGCAGACATTCAAATTATACTTCGGTCCAACCAGAACCACATCCTACGCTCACCTGCAGGATACATCTGATCAACTACCAATCTTGATCCTTAATCTTCTATCCACTGTGGAAGATTACCCGTCGGAAGATCACACCCGACATATTTCACCGGAGCTAAAGAATATCCCCCCCCACCATCTCACCTACAAGAAGTGGTGATTCTTATCCGGAGAACAGATCCCACATCAGCAAATATGTCTATCGCTCGAGCATTCACAACTAGGAGGGCGAAGAAGCAGCTCGATATCTCTGCTCCTTCACCCACGGTCCAACGACCCACAACTCCAAGATTTGCTTATGGTACCATCAAGCGTGCACAAATCTCAGGCCCGACTGAGCTTCTCTCCACCACCAATATGTTGTCCTACACTGCTCCAGATCTCTATCCAACGGATGCCAGTAAACGAATTGCATCTAGCAGCACGGCGTCAACTTATTCCGGAGAAGAGTCGGATAACTCGCGGATGACTAGCTCGACGAGTTTGACGTCGGCTGACACAATGTCGATCGATTCTCGCTCACCCATCACTCCAGCGGGAGATAATCTATCAGGCTTTAACTTTGGCACGAAATCTATTGATGTTGCGCCCCGAGATGAAGCACCTGGTATACCCAAGAGAGCCCCTTCACACACGAAGCGGAATCATGAAATCATATCGCGCAAAAACTCGGTGGCAAGAATTTCATCACCCAAGAGCATTTCGACTAGTAGGTCTTCCATCCATATGTTCTCGCCGAATGCCGAGGACACAGTGATGGCTGAACCATACCCTTTCGGCAACGAGCTTGCTCAGGTCACCGAGCTTGCTGAGGAATACGGCATCCCCAAGGAGGCCTTGACTGTCGTGGACGAAGAAGAACAAGAGCTCTTATCCAGAGGATTGTTCAAATTCAGAGCCGAAGACTACATGAGTGAAATTCAAGGACATTTCATGACTGCGTTCGGTGAGGTCAAACCTGCCATGGGATCGGTATGGATCTAGGATATTTGAGACGGGCTTCTCTTCATCCTCTAGCTTGACGCTAACCCTTGACACCCTTCGATGTACATATTTCACACACACCCGTCGCTTGACAAATCTTCTTTACGCTCCCTTGACGATTATCCCACATAATCTCTACATGACGCCACTTTGCTTGTCACGGGGAACAACTGGTGGAGGAGTTACTACGGCCGGATATTTCATTTTTCTAGGGGGTTAGGAGGGACCGATGTTCGATTGGTCAATTGATATGGATGGATTGGCTATATCCCGGAGTTTTTCTTTGAGGGATGACTCGCACGTACTCTCTTGGCCCTGTCTCATTGATTTTCATTTCACATAGCTTCTTTCCGAAAGGGATGAAATATGATTGCGCGGATTTGGATTTAGAATCTCGAGGTATTTGGATGGAACGGTACCTGGTGTGTATTGTGGTTGATCGGAGGAGAGATCTTTAATTACATACTCACTCTTACTCGTGTGGAGGAGAAGAGGAAGAGGAAGAGGAAGAGGAAGAGGAAGAGGAAGAGGAGATTGCAAATAAAGATTGAACCCTCATCACTATTTACTAAGTAGAGGATATAAAAGCAAGCGTAGATACATATTAAAAAAAGCTATGATTTTTACCATGTCGAAAGTTTTTGGATTTTTTAGGTTTCTTTTCTGGTTTAGTGGTTTAGTGGTTCAGTGGTGATGATAGTGATGATGATCATAAATTGAAAAGAATAACTTTGGCAGATGAATCATCTTGATTTGGATTGATGTATTGGTAGAGGTGGATTCATTGATGTGTTTTGATTTGTTTTATGTATACTCAGTTATATACTCAGTTATACGAGTATACTCAGTTATATACTCAGTTATATACTCAGTTATATAATCAGTTATATACTCAGTTATATAATCAGTTATATACTCATAGTAAACCACCTAACGAGCAAAAAATGATCTAACTAGTAAATAAATTATTTGGCCTCTTGCACGAGTAGATATGCAACATTAATATTATTATGAAGTGTGTTTTGTGTGGGAGCACGTGTTGTTATGTAATACACCGACGGAGCCACTAGAGTACACTACCGGGTACGAGTACGAGTCCCTAGTGGGAAAGCTAGAGCGAGCTAAGGAGCTAAGGAGCTAAGGAGCTAAGGAAGGAAAAAATCTTTTCTTTCACTTCACAATTGCACATCAATACAACGATTTGTTTGCGCGATGATGATGATGATTTGGTTGATTGATTGATTATTATTCGACGATGACTTCTGGTTCCGTTTGAGGAGATCGAATGGAGGATGGAAACGGAGAACAAAGCAAGTAAGGAATGGGTGAGATCTTATCCATGTCGATGTCGGATGGGAAAAGATGTGATGCGTTGGGAAAGGAAACATCGTCTGTTAAGATGACTGTCGAGTCTCGATTAGCTACGGCTATCTATGCTTCTGGTGGTTCGGATGTCGAAATACGGCTCTCGAATACTGATCAATGGTGATGGTGAAGCTCATGGTTGATGGAGCAGAAGCTGCTCAACTCGCATATGGCGTTTTGTCAACTCATCGATAGGATATGACACATCTCACTCACTTCATTCTCCACCCATCTCACTCACTCTATCCTCAACCCATCTGTAAGTTACCTCTTTCTCTTCCCTTATCAATCACCCAAACATCATCAACACCAACCAAAAAAAAACTACAATGATGAGATCAATACCCTCAAAATTATCTTTAGGAAGAGCCGTATGAGGTTGACATCCCTAACAAAAACACTCACGTTGATTAATCGTGTGGCATCGTCATATGCAGCGGATTTTCAAGGTCGGTGTGGGATCGTTGACGGTGCTTTGAGTGTGGGGTTCTGAAGTTTTCTTTTCCTTTCCTTTCAATATGAATTGATGTGATGATGGTTTGGGGGAGGATGGTTTTGTTACGCGACCAAGCTAACTTTTGATGAAAGAATAGGGAGGGGTTTGAGGTTGGGGGATATTGGTGATCTATGGATTAGAAAAGGTCGAAGATGGATTTCAATATGTTTTAATCGAGAATCAGGTCGATATCAAAAGTAAGGATGAGCTGGGGAAGTCATGCTGGCATGATAGAGGTATGGTATCTCGCCTTGGGAATACGAGCTGGCGTAGTTGAATCAGGTGGTTGATGATCGATGGATACTATGCTATTGCTTCGATGACTGATGAAGAAGAGAGCTATCTAAGCCTTCTGGTTTGATTCTTATTCTGCGAGAGAGAGAGAATTATGGTAGCAAAGTTGGTTATCATTTGATGTTGTCTTGGTAGTAGAGTGACTACTGAGTACTTCTCGATCACTTGTTCTTTGCTTCAGTCCCGCGTAAGGACTTTTGTATTCTTGTTATTGAAATGAAAGTACGAGTAATATACAAAATCTATAGTTACAGTACCAGCTTGCACGAAGTATACATGCATTGAATCAACACGAAGATTATATACCTCTTCCAATCATCTAATCGATATCTCTATCTTGTTTATTTATATTAAATATTCCAACTCGTCTTCTCGTAGCACTTCCTAACCATTCACATCCCCCTCTATAAATCCTTATTCAACTCATACCCACGAACGAATTACTCGCATCTCGTCGCATCTTCTCTACAAGTATATACCCTTGGGGATACACACACCCCCCCTTTGAAATCTAACCGAAAACATTCCATCTTTTTTAATCCTTGAGGATTTAGATGTTATTTGTGGTACTTGCGGTACTTGCGGTACTCGTGGTGCTCGTGGTGCTCGTAGTACTTGTAGTACTTGTAGTACTTGTAGTACTTGTAGTACTTGTAGTACTTGTAGTACTTGTAGTACTTATTGATTCGTATATTTTCAACTTTTTTTAAATATATCGGGTTGGATTTTATTTGTATTTACTCGTACATTTGGATGTGCATTTACATTTGTGTGTGCATTTGTATTTGCTGCTCGCTTTTGATGGTATTTATATCTACATCTACATCTACATCCGCGTTTGCATTTGCATTTGCATTTGTATTTTCATTGGTATTTTCATTGGTATTTTCATTGGTATTTGCATGCTCGTACTTTGAACTTTGGAGGCTCGATGAGTGTTGGTTGATTGACTTGGTGTTTGGTGTTTTATACCTCTCATCTCATCTCATCTTACACCTCATCTTACACCTCATCTACTCTTCTACTCATCAACTTATTTTTCATCTATTTATTTTTCATCTTCATCTCCATCTCCATCCTTATCCTCGCTTTTTTATCTCCTTCTCATTTTTGGAACTTTTACGAGTCCTAGTATATTTTTTATTTTACATACTTTATTTTATATCTTATGCCTCGAATTTCAAATCCACATGTTGGACTTTACACTTTACACTTCATGCTTACACTTTATATTCATGTTTACACTTTATATTTATATCTACATCCTCATCCCCATCTTCTAAAACCTCTAGATCTTTTATACTATACATTACATCTTTACACATCTCACACTTCACACCTCATCTCGCTCGAAATTCAAATCCTTATTCAAATCCTATCACGAGTAAACTGTCGGATTATACCGCTATGTACATATACTTGTAGTATATATACTCAATTAGCCATATGTTCGATATGGCGCGTCATTTTGGTATGACAAATCCTTACTCGAAATCCCAATCCATTTCATTCAATCCTCTCATTCCTTCTTATCTTTCTCCCTTCCTTTTTCTTCTTTTCTTCTTTCCTTTCATTTTATCCATCTTGGAATATTTATTCTCGAATATCTATCTTGAAATATCGTTTGATTTTTCATCTATACAATTCTATTTTATTATTTATTCATTTATTATTTATTCATTTATATATTAATTTATGAGATTTTCTTTTAAATATTTTTACGAGTTTATTTTGTTATATAAATGAACTTTTTTGAGGGAGGATATATATAAGTTCTCTTTTTTTTCTTTTCTTTTCTTTTCTTTTCTTTCCTTTTCTTTCTTTTCTTTTCCTTTTCTTTCTTTTTTACTCATCTTCTTTTTCCTTTTTTCTTTCCTTTCCTTTTCTCTCCTCTTCCCTCCTCTCACCAAACCCTCACCAAACCCTCACCAACCCCTCGCCCCTCCCTTCACCAAACCCCAATCAACCCCCAATCCCCAACCCCCAACCTCAACCAATCAATCAACAAGTAAAAAAAAAGAGTCAAAAAAAAAAAAGAGCGAGATCAACCCCCTTCTCCTTCCCTTCTTCTACCCCTCGCGAAAAGAATAGGATTAACTAATCATTACCATCACCATCACTATCACCATTGTTTATTTATACATTTATACATTTATTTACCTACCTATTTACTCACTCACCCATTCACCCATTCACCCACTCACTCACTCACCTACCCAATCCAATAAACCCAATAAACCCACCCATCAACAAGAAAACAAGAAATCGAATATCGAATATCGAATATCGAATATCGAAAAAATAAAAGAAAAATAGAATAGAATAGGAGTATTTGAAATCAAAAGTGTACGCTCTACGCTCTACGCTCTACGCTCTACGCTCTACGCTCTACGTCCTACGCTCTACGCTCTACGCTCTACGTCCTACGCTCTACGCCTCAACCATAGCCCTAGCCCTAGCCCTAGCCCTAGCCCTAGCCCTAGCCCCTAATCAATCATATATCCCAAGACGCCAACTACGATTTCAATTTTTTCCCTGGAATAGTTGTTATTTTCTGTTCTTTCTCTTCTTTCTCTTCTTTCTCTTCTTTCTCTTCCTCTATTCATTCTCTTCTCCCTCTTCTTTCTCTTCCTCTATTCATTCTCTTCTCCCTCTTCTCCCTCTTCTCCCTCTTCTCCCTCTTC
>NGKF01000035.1:268584-298703 GCA_002162555.1 Monilinia aucupariae | reverse complement strand
CTCCCCTTCCCCTTCCTCTTCCCCTTCCCCCTCGCCAAAAAAAGACAAAAAGACAAAAAGAAAAAGCAATCATCAGTAAGAAAAAAATCCCGTTTCCCATGATGCTATCGCTATCACTATCACTATCGCCATCGCTATCGCTAGAGTTCGTAGAAGAAGAAGTATGATGCTTGCCAAGGAAATGGTATGGTATGGTATGGTATGGTATAGTATGGTATGAAATATGTATTGGGTATCATGAGAATAATCTAAATGGCATGTATAAGTGCAGTGCAATGATGTGTAAGAGAGAAAAAGAGATAAAGAGAGAGATAAAGAGAGAGAGAAAGAGAGAGAAACATGTATATGTATATTAAGTTTATGCAAGTACTTCCTCGTATTTGAGATGGGGAAATTGAAAACTTCTCATCCACCATTGTGAGGGATCTGTATGGATGGAATTTTTCTTTCTCAAAAAATTCGAAGAAAAAAAAAACCTCGTCTATCTGGTAACATGTATCATGTGTAGTCGTTGATCGTGAAGATGTCCCCCCCCGTCAGAGAAATATCTCCCATTCCTTCAGCTGGAGTATCCGGAATCCCTCAGACCAAAAGAGAAGTTCGAGAGGAAACCGAGGGAAAATCCGTCGTCATATTGTGGTGGAACCCCTGTGAGGTGAAGCCAAACTTGCACTCGAGAAGCGCACAAGCCTCCGAAACCCATGCTCATTCAAAAAGAGTCGAGCACTGGGGACAGGCAACTCGTTGCGTGGTCTCGGTGTGAGGAGTAGATCTTACGTCTGTAATCTTGATCATTGGCGCGGTCCGCTGATCGTGCCCGAGGACGAACTCCCCCTTGAATTTTTGGGAATAGATCTTTCGTTTCGACTTCGCGCTCTTCTTCCTATCCTTGGTCTTGCCGTTGCTTGTTGATTCCGTCCTGTCTTGAGGGTATTCCTCGTAGTACTTTTTGCTCAGGGCGTCATCGACCAAACACTTTGAGTGATAGAGGGTTTTGCAGGCTTCATTGTCGCAAATATGCTCATACTCCAGGAGATCGGGGTTGTAGTGACCATTGCAAATACAATAGACGGGTAAGTCCTGAAAGACAAGGAATTAGCGTGGCCTTGGGTGATACACAGAGATACCGACTCACCGAAAGCTTATGGGTATTTCGACAGAATGTTTGACGCCAGTAAAACTTTTTGAATTCGGGTTCAGATATTGCACCATCGACCACTTCCTCGGAAAAATGTACAATTCCTACCGGGCCGGCGAAGGACGTTACATCCACAATGTCCAGGTAGTTACTTGCAATGAGTTCTGCACTGCCGTGGTATTTTCTCCTTCCTCCAGCTGGAGATGCCTCATCCGCAGCTTTAGCATCTGCCGTTAGTTCTTCTGGCCAATACATCCACGCAACCTGAAGCCAATTAGTTTGAGAGATTTTGATGCGGGCAAAATAGTGCTTACCAAAGCGTAGACGTGCTGCGGATCACTAGCTCGAACCTGTAAAACCCTTGCTACCCAGAAGTCCTGCGGCTCTATGCCAGCTTCGGTTTTGCCCTTTACATAAACAGTTTCGGTACTTTTATATGTTTCGGCCTGGACTGAACTTTGGATTAGAGACAAGTTTCGGCAAGCGTTGGCTGAATTGGACTCACTTATGAAGTTGTTATATTTTCTCATCCCCAACCACTGATCGTTGGGTACAACCGTGTAGTGATAGTCTAGTTCTTTCTCCGAAGCATTGAAGCCTTTAAATGGTGATATGTGCTCCTCTGCCTTCTTCCTCAAATCCGAGTCTTCTTTCGATTTCTTTGCATTTCGACTTGGATTCATGATGGGGTATTTAATCTCGAAAGCAATTGTATCTTGAACGAGTGGAGGAGGGGTCACTGAAGACGCCTCCGAAGACTCCTTCCTCACGCGTTTGGTCGGAGGTGTATTTGAACGTTTTCTCTTTGGGGCCATGGTGAACGACGGGGCGGGGGTACAGTAGGAAGAGGGATTGATTCACAAGGATCGAGTTATTGACAAGAGGCAGGCGCGCAGACGGAAAGTTGAGCTGCAGAATATCTGCGTGAGTGTATTGATCTGTGCTAGCTTAATCTTGAGTAGAGTTCAGCTGATGAAAACTTGGGGTAAAATTCATGCAATGAATGTATAAGGAAGTTTATAAATGAGGTAATTGTAAAGGAGCAACAGTCTGCACGAGAAGAGATCATAGAGGTAGACTTGAGCGGAAGCAGAGATTTCACGAGTTGATTGTAAAAGAATGTAACTTTGAGAATATATAGATCTGACCCCTTCGGTTAAATAGTCCAAGTGAATTTGTTTAAAGGGGGAAGAGGGAGAAGGGAGGAGGAGATTCAAGTGAAAGATTTATGATTTTTAAATGTTGATTGTTGATTGTTGATTTATAACCATAAATCCTATCTTACGCGACCGTTGCATAAATAAAGCTTATTATAACCTTATAATCTCGACCTAAACCATATTGGGTGATTTTATGATTGGTGAGGGGAAGGGAAGTCAGAGTAATTAAGGTAGGACCTGGGAAAGATCTACGAGTAGTGGTTTTATACTATTACTCGGCACTAGCATTATATATAGTAGAGCTACTAGAGCAATTACTCGGGATATAACCTTTTGGATGCTTCTCTTTTACTATGAGTAGACTCTACTCTACTCGAGTATGTCTTTCAGGTAGCATCGAACACACAATATCGTCACTCACATACACACACCCTTCCTCGAAAGATATCACCAGGACCAATCCAAACTCCCCTCATCAAGATTCAGAATCACTAACCAAGCCCTCCCATCCAACCGACCGTCGTTTTGAAAACCCACCACCCTTTGCTTTGGCCAAGATTGACCAAAATCCCCTCCCTCAATCCCCAAGAACATCCCCGCGTCCCCCTTCTCTCCGACCAGCTACTTCTCAGCAGCAGCCCGCGCCTTCTTCTTAAACAACTTATTCTTCAACTTATCCGCCAACCCGATGGGATGTTCTACACCCGGCTTCATCGTATTGGCCACGTTGCCCTCTCCACCCCGACCAAAATGCACCACCTCCCCATCGGTGCTAGGTCTCAATGCAGCATCTGGAACGCTATCGGCATCGTTGCGTTTGGTCGCAGGAAGGCCAGGCGAGCCGATGTTGGCGGCTCCACCGCGACCGACGCTGAATGCCCCATCGCCATGATCGCCCGCGGGTCCTTGGCGCACAATCTCGCCATCAACATATCTATCAACTTCATTAGTTTCTCGGGGAATTTCTCGACGCATATCCATCCGATCATGAAAGCGCAGAAGCTGCAACAGGAGGAGAAGAAGAAGAAGAAGAATAAGAAGAAGAAGAAAAAGAAAGTGCGTACTGAGTGGAATCAGCTCCAATATTTCCCGCGCCTATCAATCATGTTAGATGTCCTCTCACTCCTCGTACCCGGGACTAAAGAAAGAGTTTGACGGCAAAGAAGCCGGTAAAGTTTACTCGCAAATAAAGTAACAAATACACAAACATACCTCCTCGACCATGACTAACTTCCTGCTCCGTCATTTTGTACGAAGGAAAAAAAGAAAGATCTCGAGTTCTATCCGTGACGATCCTCCTTTGAAGATGAAAAGTCTGCGCGCAAGAAAGAAGTGCGGACTTGTCCTCGCACTCGTATCGTACTGTGCGATCAAAGAGGCCAGAGGTAGGAATCGAGCGCAATATCTAATCTGATAACATTGCGGTCAGCCCATTTCATACACCCCGCCATCGGACATGGCGTTCCGTTGGATCACCATGGAATCATCACGAGCATCATCAACCCACAGAATGAATTTGGAGATCTTATGAAAGGGATGAAACTTGATTCGAAGCAAGCATAACTGGCACCTACCTGCCGACCAGGTATGAAGATATAAAATCAACTGCAGCGGCCTGATACAGTGAGTAAGTAGGTATTACTTTTCTCCGCCGGCAGGAGGAGAAGAGATGATGAGATGGGAGTGTGAATGTTTTAGAAATTGAATGACCTGCGAGAGTTTTGGGATTTGGTATTCGAGTAAGCGTTTAGGGTATATAATATGAGTACAAGTAGTAGCAATGATGATCATACGAGTAGAGTAGTAATACCAGTAATCATAACTAATAATCAACCAACCAGCTATTCGTATAAAACAAAGCAAAGTAAATACTTTACCATCCTTTATCTCATCTCTCTTCACTCTCCACTCTCCACTCATACATCCACCTAATCACCAAACCCAATCTCCTCAAACACAGCACCTCTTTCTACATTTGGCCCTTCCATTACGCATAGAGTAGACTGACTACTCGAGCATCTACTCGTAACTCTTTGATAACATACTCGTACTCGAATAGATAACGATAACGATAACAAAGTACGCGAGTGACGAGTAGAGTAGATGCGATTCCATCAACTCAGCCCACCACCCACCACCCCACCATAGTAATTCCTCGCACTCTACTGAAGCGTACTCGCTTAATCCTGGTGATCCTAATACATATAACCTCAAGTGACGAGATGCAAGATCCGGAGGGTGATGGTACAAATTGCTAGTCGTTCTCGAGTAGGGAGTAGATCTCGAGTACTCGTAGATGAGATGAGATGATTACGCTTAAATGATACTCGGGTACTCGAGGGGATAACCGTAAGTTTACTTGCAGACTCAGGGTCTAGAGGTATGTATGTATGTATATACATAAGTAAAGACAGACAGATACCTTTTAGCCCCAACCACACCTTCCAATTCGCAACCCTTTGAAAACTTGCCAGGAGAGCCTGGGTTACCTTACCCTGCCATATTATTTCTGTTCCGCCGGTGCAACTCCACCCGTAGTGGGAAGTCCCATGAAGATCTTGAAGTAATCCTGCGGTTTGCTGTTACGAAAATGTACCAGAGGACGAGGACGAGGACGAGACGACTTGTACTTACATAAATCATCCATTGCAAACCAGTCAACGTGCCAATCATGACAATGCGAACCGGGAGTCCATTCCAGAGTCCACGAAATCCGATATCTTGATAGATTCTTCCGATAACGACACCAAATGCTTCGCCGGGAAGTCGGCTGGCGTTCAATTTGGAGACCTGTGCCCGCCTTTAAGCCGAGATTTGGGGTTAGGAGGGGCGCCGCAAGGATGACTTACCATAACATCCGCAGGATGCGAAACGATCGCGCAGAGAATACCAGCCAAGTAACCACCGGTAAACGAGACACCTGTCTGCGCGGCTTTGCCATAATCCGATTTTTGGCCCGGGAGACGATCGTAAATCATCTCGACAATCGTCTCGAAAGATGCGAATTTCATCATGGTATATGGGATTTGGCGCCCCCAAAGAGGATACAAGCCTTTGTACAGCCCAGCATAACCCTCCTTCGATATGATTTGCGAAAGACCATCTGCAGTCCCCTTTGCAAATGGCGGGATGGTGGTTTGCATCCTAACTTTCACGGCTTCCAATGGACAGAGCGCCAAATCGGCAATGAATTCTGCAGAAGCACTTGCGGATAGGTAGAGCCATGTCTTGTACTTGTATGAATTTTCGGGGCCAGCGAGATCGCCGTAGAATTTCTTGAAGTACTCATATCCGCCGTATTTGAAAGCTCCCTGTGCGGAGTAACCGAAGAATGTTGGGCTCCAACCAGTCATAATTCCGCGAAACCCTTCGGCACGGAAGATTTTACCCCAAGCTTGGAAGTTGCCAGTGTACATTTTGGAGTTGACCTGCCGACGACATTTTACTAGGTCGAGGGGGGTGACAGTTGTGTGCGTAAGTCCCTAAGGGATGTTAGTTGGAGAGTTGCGTGTTTTTTGCTCGTACATGAGATACATAATTAAAGAAATGAGGGTGATCATTCGTAGGGTCTTCCTATCGAGCTTTCGATGAGAGATGACAGTTGGATATTCAATTACAACTCCTGTAAACACTAGATCTTCGCCTTATCTGGGTAGTTCATGAATCCTTTGAGTAGTAATGGCATGAGGTAGAGTTTCGCGAATCTAAAACGATCGGAACAGCTGGTGGTGTATGGTGAAGTAGATGATTATGCAAAGCTTCTCGAAGAGATTCGAAAAAGGCAGTGAAAAGGTCATTGACATCCGCTCATCAGAGTGAGAGGACTGTTCAGCGAGGGGTTGTGTGGTAGGTTCTGATCAATCGAAGCGTCTGATCTTGGGCGTGGTCTAGATACTTGGCACAGACACCATGATGTCTTGCAACTGGAGACCCTTGATACCTTAAGATGGATGAAAAGTCACTACTCACGCAGGCAAGCAATCCTCCAAAAGTGCAGGCAGCATAAAACTTTGGCGAATACAACTCAATCGTGCCAGCCTTAGCCTGAGCACTCGCACTAGCTTTCTCAAACTCCTTTGTAGCTTCTGCACTCAATGCGTTGGCTTTCACTTTGGCATCATCAATGACGGACCAAGCTGTGTAGAGATCCGAACGAGCTTGAAGTGGGGTGTGCTTGGGAGTAGGGGATTGAATTGATGGTTCGGGTTGGCGACGGTAGGAATTTGGAGAGTGGAAAACATGGTGAAGAGTATTTTGAGAAGGAAACATTGAAGGCATATTGAGGATTAATCTGAGTGAGCGAGAGTTTGATGATGAGAAACGAAAGAAATGCGATGGATATTTCTTGGAATGTATTTAGAAACCTCAGGATTGAATGGGTAGATGGGATTGATAAGACAGCTTGATGCAATTCGACGACTGGAGCATTCCAATGGACCAATGACAATTCAAGGTATACAGCGTCAAGGTCTGGATGACACCTGCTTCCCCGTGTGAGGTTGACACAGTTCAATTTCAGCCCTTGGGACCTGGGGGGCAGGGACGGGAACGGGAGGTTTCCACCAATAGGGAGGGATTGACAGTGTACAAGAATGAACGAGACGATACAAAAACTTCTGTATAACAAAGATTCTTTAGACAATTCTCGAGCACAAAGAGATCATGGCCTGACTCTCTGGTGCCGTGTACGCACTCGTAGAATGCTGCATGGCATCCGAGGAGCTCCCCCGATGAGTAAGGTTCCACCATGAGCAGAGAGAGACTCGATGAACCATGCTCTCCTTTCAATTTGAAGTTATTCCCAGATTGTTGTAGAGGGAAGAAGCTTCTAGAATGTCGCAAAGCGCGAAGAGGCATCCATCCATTCATTCGAACAAACACTCAGGGACAAAAGTCTAAAAATCTAAAAACTCCGTGAGGTCAACCCCCGCCTATCGCAACCTCCCCGTAACCCCACCAATTCATGACCCCCACTAAGTAAGGTTATGAAATCCTCGAGGACTTACTTTGTCAACTTTGGACAGGTACAGACGAAGAAAGTGCTCGAGTAGAGGTGTCTCTCATTAACAACAGCGACGACAATGCCAAACATCATACCCAGTCAAGCAAGCACCACGATCTCCAATCCCGCAGAGATGTCTTCATCCCCTAAACCCGGTCTTTCGAAATTGGCAAATCGATATAGAGGCGTGAGTGTACCCATCCTTCCTTGAATCCACCCAGCACGAACATCCATACTCACCCACCCACTCGTTAGGCCACGGTCGAAGATCTTGACCCGCCCTCCGCCCTCTCCTGCAATCCCACCGACCCCATCTCTTATGCCCTCATGAGCGCCTTCGAGCGCGACTACACTCACCTCACCGTCGTAACCCCCGACACCCGCGCGCTCTTGGGCTATCTCTCGATCCCCCACCTGCGCATCTTGCTCGAGACAGGCAAGGTGCAAGAATCAGACGAGGTATCGAAAGCGATGGTGAAGTTCAGGAGGAAGGGCAAGGTTTATAAGGTCATCACGATGGATACGCCGTTGGAGGAGCTGGAGCTGTTTTTCAGTGGGGGAGAGAATGGCGAGGGCGGAAAGCAGGAGTTTGCCGTGGTGACGGATGAGAGGAGGAGGTTTGTGTTGGGTGTCGCGACGAGGACGGATTTGGAGGAGTTTGCCAGGAGGAGACCCGCGTGAAGGGTCGGTGGGGGTGTAAATGTCGAGGGATCTATTGGAAAATGGAGTTTGGGATATTCAAGAGCGCTGGTTTAGAGTGCATAGCGTGGATCTGCTTTTCATGCCGAGCTTCACCATATTTTATTGTGATATTTACAATGGAAGTTTATAAACACTTTGTCTGATCAGATTCCTCTTCTCAGGTACGTTGTGATGGTTTTGGGCGTGCAACATTTTGATGCAGTCTCAGTGTGTGTCTAGAGTTTCCACACAGCATGGCAAAGTCTGCTACATCGGTATACAAGTCAGATTTGAATATCCTAGAACATACCTCCAAGATTGCGGGTAACGACTCCCCATTGTTCAAACTCCAATCACGGTTCAAGGCCAAGGAGCTTCATGCAATTGGAAGATCCTACACCAACGTGGGATCAGAGAAACAAAAGCATATCATGGAATAATGAGCTCTTGTGAATGAACCTACCATCATCTCATCTTCACATCTGGCATCTTCATTGTCGTACTTACTTCCAGCTCGTTATCTTCCCAGTTTCCATCAGGACCTAATCCACCTGCGTCCCCGCTATTTTCCTCCTTTTATGTTTACGCAGGACTACCTGGGTATCTTCACCTGTTCATCTAGACGAAGAATGAGCTACTCCCACAATGCTCTCGTGAACGAGTATGAATCGATGAGTTATGCTGGTGGTATCGCGGTTTAGATCTAGGGTTTGCTTGTCTAACACGAGTCATTCCAAGGTCCAAGTTTGGTCTGTTCGGCTGTTGCTCCTGAGCAACAGATAATAAAAATCCTTCTGGATGAATTTCAAGCCACTCTTGTTCGGAGACGCATGTTAAGAGTACAAGTAAAATACGGATCAACTGTCTACTCTTGTCTAGAGGAGAACAAAACAAAAAGACGCATGTGTCCAGTCCTCCATGTATACCTATAGCATGCATGACCTCCCATCTCTTCCGCACCATCATTGTTCATTCACTCTCGTATGCACCAAGGTTTCTATAACCCCTAGAAACTGCATTCGCTCTATGAATAGGTGGAGGGCGTTCCTGGGATGAAATATCTTTCGGTCAAAGCCCAGTAGATACGCGCTGTAGATGACTAGAAGATTTCTCGTCTGCTAATTCCAAAGTGATGTGATGTTTCTACTCTAGTATGATTTTTTTTGGATTTCTCAAACTATGTAATGAAGTGTAAGTGAACCAAGGCACGTTCGCTAGATCATACTTTGAAGGAGGATTGATATTTTTGAAAGAAGGGTTCTGGCTGGATATAGCATATCTCGAGTCTGAGGCTGGGAGAGAAGACACTCGGTGTAAGCTGGACAGATTTTGTGTTAGTGTTCGTAGAATAGAATGTTTTGTTATTTGAATATGACTTGCATTTTTTAATTTGAATTTGAATTTTAATGGTTGATGGTTGATGATTGAACTACCTAGGTAGGTAGACTCTGGGAATGAGATGTTGTTCTCCTTACCCCTACATCTTTTGTATTCTCGCTTAATGTGAAATTATCATTCTCCTACTCGTACTCAAGTAAAGGAGTATGCGAAAATCAAAACTGTGATATATTCAACTTGCTTACTCGTAGAAAGTTTCAGAGAGCTAGGCGGTAGGATTAGATTGTAGCTAAAGTTGAGGTTGATGAAAGGGATCAAGGCGTTTCTTGCTGATAGATAGTGAACATGTGCATAGAAACTGCTTCAATATTAACAATTTCTTCAACATGATGAACTTGGTGCGATATCCACACTCCGCTTCCCAATACAACAGTTCAGCGGCGTGATTAATCCCTCGATTGAGATACTCATTCATGAACCGGTTTACTTGATTGACCGCATTGCACTGTCCATATCCTCACATGATCTGAGCCTCTTCCGACGTGCCCCCCTTGACTTCTAGAGATATTCCACCCCTAGTCATACTTCAAGTTAGTACTATCTTTGGACTGAAAATGGTGCTTCGTACCTCAACCTCTGATATTTCACCCCCATCCTATGCTACTATCAACTTTCGTCTAACTCGCCAACATTGCTTGGAATAATGTTCCATTTTTATGCGGACCCTCACCCTCCCTGTGGCTCAAGGAATGCGAAATACCCTCGAGCCATTTCAAATCCTTTCACACGTCTCCCGGCTAAAGGTGTGCGAGATACCTCGGAGTAATTTCACACCTCCACTCATATTTTCAGCCCTATATAATGCTTCTGCATGTTCTCGAGGAATATCTATTAGGAACGGCTATCTCGGCGCCTATGCTGAATATGAATAACCCGTTGAATGGATGGATATGAAATGGGGGCCTTGGAGTCGGTATTACTATTCCTCTTCAAATAGTCAAAGGCTTTCTCCCTTATAAACTTGCATCCCTACTTAAGGATACAACTGTCAAATCATGCCAACGCGCATTAATAGCATTCGCGGGTGTTCAAAGTGATATCATAATTCTTAGAACATAGAACTATCTCAGTATTTATCCTGGATGTAGATAGATGCCGAGGTAGGTCATAACGTGACATTCTTGTCATTTTAGATGATGGATTGAGATGCAATGAAGTTATACAGAGTCTGTATCAAACCAATGCTTCTTGAATGTTGTTTATGTTTGTGTCACTAGCTAGCTTTAAGCTTCCACTACTTCTTGGTTGATAAGTGTGGAGGCCCTTAAGTCCGTCGGAGAAAACAAATACAAACCACGCTATGAATCAGACTATCCGAAAACCGTTAGAGTCTAGCCCGGATCAGGCGCCCAGGCGGAAACAAATTATTTCTCACCCCGCAGAATTAGTTTACCTTTACTTTAATCAGCATCTTAAGCTTCTTTGCAAACTGCAAGTCCTTTCACTTGCGCTCACTTCAAAAGTTTGATCAAGCAACGAAAGACTCCCCAGATGCCACATGACCAACTTGAGGTCATTGTTGAATCTTGGGGACGTCAGTCGGGAATTCAAGAACAAGTAAGAAAGCTTGTTGCGACTGAATAAGTACGGCGAATATGGCACCAGCAAACGGCGCATCAAAAGTCATGCAGAATCGTCCAAGGCCTGCAGTTGCGATGCCGAGAGGCATTGTTCCTGCTCTACCCCTTTCTTACGGTAAGATTCAACCAAAGAAATTATCTATTCGAGAAAAGGCCAAGGAAACTATTCCCCCATCCTCAACAGCTCCAGCCGTTCAACCGCCCATTACATCGGTCTCAACTACAAATGCACCCTTTGCGCATGCTGATGCACCACCCATGGAAGAGAAACCTTATGAGTTGATCAAAGAGTCACACAAGCCTGTTCCCGCAGCAGTTGCTGATATCTCATCCCTCGCGGAATCGTTGGATGGACTTAGTTCTACTGAGGGCGGGGTCACACTTGGTTCTACCAGTCGCGAAGTTGAGGAAAAGTTTGTTAATGCGGTTGAAATCAAAGGTGAGATAATAGTGAATTTACCTTCAGCCTTGCCATATCTGCAAGCCAAAAGAAAACCTGACCATGTCACTAATTTTATTCTTCTTGCAGCAGATGATTCTCAAGAGGAACAACACTCAGCTCCATCCGAAACTCAATCCACTACATCTCGATCAACTTATCAAATGCCTCCACCGTTTGTCCCTGCCGGCAATCAGTCCGCGATGCCCTCCGATTCTACCCAATTCCCGCAGCAGGTTGCATTCAATGGCCAGCATCCAATGCACCACGCGCATCCTAGCAGTTCAACAAACCCGATCTTTGGCGGATATCCTGATTCTAATAATTCATCTCCAGCTCCACCTTCGAGCGCCAGTAATGTACCTCCTTATCCTTACGCGCATCAAGGCGGTGTGCGTCATGGTCCTCACCTCTCGAACGGCGGCCATCAACACCATATGCCAAACGGTTTCTCGCCCATGACTCCAGCATTCCCGCCAGGATATTATCACCACCACGATGGCTTTCAGGTTCCACCAAATGACGAATACCTTCGCAGACAAATGCCGCCATTTAATCCCTCCGAATGTTATTCGCCAAGTGGTGCCCCTCAAATTGCAGAGAGTCCTCGATTCAATGGTTTTGATCCGGCTTCCGCGCATAACGTCCATGCATCTCGGTCATCTGCACAAATTGATCAAGAGAACGGTCTAGGTCCACATTACGGTCATCATCCATCTCCAATCCAACCGATGGGACCACCACCTTATCGTGGGGTTCTCGGTTACCCACGCAAAGAAGAAATTCCTTGGGCTGCAGGAAATCGTAGAGATCTTTGGTTTCACCTTCGTGAGCAATTTGCACAACCAGAATTCTCCGACTGTGTTCTTGAGCTACGTTACTCTGACGACCGTGCGGCTCCGATTCAAGTCAGTGGCCATAAATTGATCTTCTCTCGCAGTTTCGTATTGAAGGGCCTTATTACGTCTGGAGCTCAAGCAAATTGTGATTCACCCCTACCTATTCAGAATATCTTGATTGAGTCGGATGATCGTTATTTGCGTTCTGATGCCTTTTTGTTGGCGATTAGGTATCTCTATGGTGGGCCTATATTGGACTTAGATTCAATGGCTCGTTTCCCTGCTCCATACATTGGATCAGCTCCCGTGCCATCGACAGCAGCCGAACGTTTTAATTTCACGCTTGGTTATGTAGCATCCGGAGCTATCCTTCAAATTCCTCAAATTTGTAAGACCGGTTGCACTATTGCAAGTCAACTTATTACCTGGGATACCGCCGAGAAAGCTCTTGAATTTGCCCTTGAAGGAGGTATTGATTGGTCATGGAGCTCAGGCAATCCAGATGTCAATGACGTAATCGGCAGAAGCATTTATAGCCCATGTGCTAACATGCTCATTTACAACATAATCAACTTGATCATCCTCTCCTTCCCACCAAATTTCGAATTGGATACGACAGTCTCAGACCCTCTCTTCAATTCCCGAATCCCGCATGTACCCGATGATCGACCAACTCCTGCAAACCCCCGCTTGAGTTCAATCAAATTCGGCGACCATCCTACAGAAGAGAGCCTCCGCTCCCCTTCCTCAGATCCTATCACTGCCACACTGTCAAGACTATTACTCAACCTACCATTTGGTCCTTTGAAGCATGTATTGGAAACCGGAAATAGTGGTATTATTCATGGCCAAGCAACACACTTACTTCGACGAAAGCTCATGTATCCTATCATCGAGGAACGTGAGAAGAGAAGACAAAGAGCGCTTGCCAGTAGAGTCCCGCATGAGGAGCGAATCGAGAATGGACGTCAGTGGAATGCGGTTGGCTGGAAAGAGACAGTTCTCCCATTTGATGATCATCGCAATGAAGAGGTCCCATGCTTGAGAAAGTTTTGGGTTGGTTTCACAAATGTTGAAAGCAACTAACCTGTTTACTAGCTGACTTCGGAAATGGGCTTTTGTAATTGATTATTGAGGGTGCATTGGCGTTCAATTGGTTCATTGGTTTCGAGGGCAAATGACATGTGTCTTTGCAAAAAAATGGAGGGACGGGACTCGTGTTCACTTCTTCTGGTCTACCTTCTTTCTTGAGAGTTGAAAAACGCTTTGCCTTGCCTTCAGCTGCTTGGTGGTGCCAATCAATTTCACAAAAGGTATATGGTAGTAATGAGATATGTATGGCACGACTCACCAGACTACAAAGTAGTTGAATGAATAAAAAATGAAGCATATACCATTGAATCTTTTTGACGTGAAGTTTGTGATGAGATGATTCTGAGAGATCCTTGACGTATATCGTGAATGATATTGAGCCTACTTATGGTATCACATACTCGAGTATATCACAACTGACAGATGTTCAATCAGCCCAATAGAAAAGTTGTCGGACAAAAGTTGAGAGCCGTTCCAAGATATACAAACCCCCTTTCACGACTTCGGATCGGACCCGTGAATGAATAGGTATGTAGTGTAGAGGTTCTCATCTTGGTAACCGTGAGTGAGGAGCACTGGTGGGAGTGAAGTGAGTGAAGTGAGTGAAGAATAAAAGAGGGCCGTGCAGGGATTGATGAGAAAAGTTTTTATCACGTGCCAACTAGTTTTCTGAAAATTCGGTTGTGGGATTGCTTGCCCTAGGTCGCCAAAATTTTGAACCCAGCAAGTTTGAATACTGCGACAATTCTGACATCTCGACATTCCAAGACGACGACCAACGACAACTTGATCGCAATCCGACAAAATGGCGATCAAGCACAACCAGCAAATTGCCCACAACCGTATGTCTCTTCCGCAGATCAATTACGATTACGAAAATGCTGATAATGGGTAGATTTCCGAAAGGATTGGCAACGACGAGTTAGAGTTCACTTCGACCAGGTAAACAACGCGCAGATGGGATACAAAGGTTTTGGGCATCGAATCTAACAGTCTAAATAGCCTGGCCGAAAACTCAGACGCCGCAATGCCCGTCTTGCGAAAACAGCAGCAGTCGCTCCACGTCCAATCGACTTGTTGAGACCAGTTGTGAGATGCCCAACCATCAAGTACAACAGACGTGTACGAGCTGGTCGTGGTTTCACTCTCGCCGAATTGAAGGTGAGATAGAGAAGAAGAGATTGATTTTCGTAAGTATAATTTTCTGATGTCGATACAGGAGGCCGGAATTCCCCGCAAGCTCGCTCCTACAATCGGTATCTCCGTTGACGCCCGCCGTCAAAACCTCTCCGTCGAGTCCCTTAAGGCCAACGTCGACCGCCTCAAGTCCTTCCGTGCCCGTCTTATCCTCTTCCCACGCAAACTCGGTCAACCCAAGAAGGGTGACTCCACCAAGGAGGAGGTCTCATCTCTCAAGGAGACCAGCAGCCGTGTTAAGAACACTCTGCCAATTGCTGCCGTTGAGGGTGGATTCTCAGAGATCAACAAGAGCGATCTGCCAAAACCAATCGAGGGAGGTGCATTCAGAAAGTTGCGGGTTGCAAGAAGCGACGCTAGATTGGTCGGAAAGCGTGAGAAGAGAGCAAAGGAGGCAGCTGACGAGGCCGCTGCTGCTAAGAAATAAATGGCATGAATGGTTCATGGGTCTGTTTTATATTCTTGCGGGGTGCGATGGATGGATGTGGGCTACAAGAGCGGTTCATAAAAACTGCATAGGTGTACTCTCATGAATTCAAACGGCTATTGCACAAAACTAATGAATTTTCAATAAAATGTTTTGCATGTGAGGTGGTGCTTTTGGTTGTGAAAGGATGACTTTGGTTCAATATATGAGTGAACGGGTTCTTCAAGCAAGTTATATCTTGGTACCATTTTTGAAAGTTGCACTGATTATGGTTCCAGGTTAGCTATTTACCAGCACTTTACCGCCGCGAAGCGTTCACTAGGAATTGGACATGTGACGTTTAGTAGGTCAAAAGAGCATCAGAATTCCAGCTTCTGATAATCTCCGCGATACATAAACAGTTCTCCACCTATGGTTTCCTTCGCCGTCGCTTTTCATTTGAGAATCCTGATCCACTGCCACTGCCACTGCCACTGCGCTCAGCAATGCAGCAGCTCATCGCTTTGCCTTCTCTTCAACAGGACCGAGTCCCGGCACCGTCCTATTGCAAGGACCGTCGATAAGGGTCTTTCCCTATCCAGAGCTTAGTCCTTTGGGTTGTGAACCTATCTGCTTGTTAATAGTAGGGTTATAAATTTATAGCGGATATACCACCAGTACACACTTGAATGGTAGAGAAAGGAGGGAAGGGAGGGAGGGGAAGAGAGGGAGGGAGGGAAGGAAGGGAAGATGAAGATGGTGTGGAATTTTAGAATGTGATGGATCTGGTGGATGGACCTTTATTTGCTTTGATCGGCGCGTGGACATTGTTTGTTGAAGTGATGTCCGAGTTATGTACATGGGTGTAATTTTGGTTTAGAGGAGGATTCTTTTGTGTGTGTGGCTCTAGAGTATAGTTTTGTTTTTCTATTTCTCTACGAGTATAAATACATACTCTTCTTGGGAGGTTGGGCATGATGGCTTTGAATGTTAAAAAATTGGTATTGTTATTGTTATTGTTATTGCTATCCTTTTTCTTTTTTGTCTCGTTCTATTCGTCTCTTTCTTTTTCTTCTTTTTTCTTCTATCCTTCTTTCTCCTCTTCTTCTTCAACAAAGTCGAAAATCAAGTGTTGTACTCTCAGAGCCTGCTCATATGCCTCCCGCTTCTTTGCTTTATTTAGCCTCCTTCGTGTTCTCTAAAAGGCAAATATTATACTTCGCATTATATCTTTGAATCTTGAATCTTCAGCTTGGAATTGCATATTCGAGTATCACATTTCTTCGGCATGGAGTGCCGTTAAACATATTTATATTATCCTTCATACCGGCTAGGTTTACATTGGATGTATAGTTGAAGCGTCTATAAATTTGAAAATGTACCATTTACATATACTTAGCACGAGTACATATATACTCTACATATATACATATATACATATACATCTCGGATTCGAGCCCGGCCTCTACCATGCCCCTCCTCAATCCTTGTCGTTCTGCAGCTCTTTTCTTTGCCGTTTAAGGGAGTGTATCTGTGTAGATCAGACCTTTTCGTTTCGTAAACGGCGTTTTTGTTGCTTTGTAGAGCACAAATATTGGATTGTACTAATATATAGAAGAGAAATAGAAATAACAATCTTCGATATCGACTCACAGATCGGGTGAAAATAGTCTGGAATACGAGTAGATGACTATGATCTACTCGTAGTCTACTCGTAGAAGGTACATACTCTATACGGTCATGTGATGTTGTGTGTCATGTGGCCGTACCCCAACATCAGATCTGATTGATCGAATTTTTCAATCCGTAACAAGTTTACCTGTATACGCTGAGATGTTCACAAGACACGATCATATTAGTCTTGGATGGTCTGTTGGATTTCATACAGCCTAGGTTGCTGTGGTGCGTACTCCAAACAAAAGTGTTCGACTGCCTTCACTTCATTGCATATAAGGATTCCCCTTTGGAGTCGGTCAAGTTTACATTTGGGTTTTGTAATGGAATCACTGCGTAGCACAAGTTGTGCAATGAAGTTCCTTAATTTGGTGCGATATGCACTAAGCTATGGGGTTCAACAAGGAAAGGGACAAGGTGGAGTTGAGAGGAAAACAATCAAACTAGGCAATCCTATGGAATGAAGCCAAAGACTACCACGCGCATGCAGTCCTCTTTAAAGAGGAGTGGTTTGCATATCCACCTTGGTTTTAGCAGCCAGGCTACCCACAAGGCTCAGTTTTACATCCTCCACCCGCTTATACCAATTGTTATTGGAGGGATCGACCTTAGAGCCAGTCACTGGCTCCGTGTACCAGCGTTGTGCTGTGGTGCGATATTCGGTTGGAGGAAGTTCCCCGATCGTTACTAATAATGAAGCGTTATACCGGGTGTATGGTGGTGCGTTGACCGTTTCTGTGACATCGCCGAGTTAGTGTTTCTTTATCCAAGAAAGCTGTGGGATGGTGAGAAGATAATAAAACGGATAAATGCTTACGTGTGATGTTCAACTCGACTGAGGTGGTTTCACTCCTTTCAGCGCTGTCGGTATGCTCATAAGAATAATTGACCGAAACCGACCATTCAGTTGACGCCTCACCGATGCCCTCGAACCCTGCGGAAGCCGATTGCGTTAAAGTCGTTGAGACACCTGTCACGTACGTATCCGTGGTCGAAACAGTTACCGTCTGCGATGTTGTGTTTGTCAGAGACACAGAGACAGGTTGCGCTAGGGAGCTGTTATTAGTCCCCTGAACGGTTGAAGTCAGACCAAGTGAGTCCGAGGACCCGTCTGCCGTAACAACAAATGGCTCGATGATTTCTTTGACTGGTTGGACGGGCGTCCATTTAAAGGAGCTTATGGCGTCATTAAGGCGCAAGTCGCCTAGACGTGCAATCTCACTGGTACTGCCCCAGCCCTTGATGTTGGAGTATGTTATTCCCCCAACACCGTTGGCGGTGTCAAATAATTCAGCAGTTTGTCGATCTTTCAGTGTCTTCCAGCGAACCGAGCTGATGGTATCTTGTAATTGCCATTTGACGATCGAATGGACCGTCCCGGGAGTCCATTCGCTAAGGAAGATAGTGGAGCGTCTGCCCTGAAAATCGTTGGCGTCGAAAAGTTCGATGGCGCCCATGTTAAGATCAACAGTTCGCCAAAAGAACGTAGATATCTGGTCGTTCAATCCGCATTCCATCAGGTTTGCGGATTCTGTCGTTCCGGTGCCAACCAGGTCAAGGCAGGTTAGACAATTGCTAAGATCGGCTATGTTGCCCCCTACTACATCTGCTATTGCTGCCGTCAATGTCACGACGGTGCCGACGGGCAGATTGTATAGAACATAGGTGGTTTTGTCATACTGGGAGCTGGGAATTACGTGACGCTTGTTGGGCACGTAGTCGTCGAGGCTGAGGTCGGTCCTCGTACTATTCCAGTCACTAGCCGTGAACAGGGCTACAGTATTACTGGAAATTGTGAAGGGAACTCCAGGAGAAGGTGGCTTGGTAAGTAATTTGACCAAGTCGGAGGGAGTGAGAGATGTCATATTTTAATATTCGATGATATTGAGATTGAAATTGAAATAGATAGAGAAGGCTGGGTATGATGCTAGGAACTCAGCTCATTGTTTCTTCATGCTGCTTAAGGGTTTTTATAGATGAATATTCCACAGTGCGGGATGTTCAGCTACCTACTGAGGTGTTTAACAAGTCACTGCAACGTGTGGTATGATCCACTACAACCCGTAACATGAGCTGAAATTGAGGTCTCACGAAACCAACGAAACATAAAATTTTCTATACAGCTGAGTTAAATTGCTAAATGGATAAATTTGCATCTCGTACATCGAATCCTACTTCTCCTCCTTTTGATAGAGAGGGGTAAGTGATGGCTGTGAACCAATAACCGCGCGCGTGGTGTTATCGGTAGCTTTTAACCGAGTTCGGCAAACACTGCATCGTGCGGGGCGACTCAAACCAAAGTCCCTTTCAGCTCCCACCATAAGCCCAATCATTCAATTTTTGATAAACGCCAAGTATCGTACGAAGTAACTTCAATCTACTCTATTTCTTCAAGAATGCAGATAAGAATCGGTAGCAATCGAGGAGGCCATGCACCTAGTTACCATTCAAGCAAGCGTACGTTGGCAGTGAGCACATTTAAGTATTAGCGAGGATGTTATGCTATTAGACGTTGTAGTAATGTCGTAAGTATGAAGATCAACTTCTGCACCCCTAAAGATCGGGAAGAGAGAACACACGGATTAGGAGTTCCCGCGGTGTAATGACGTCATCACTCTCTCGTCCTCGATTTTGCTTCTTTGCGCCATCTGTAGAGCTCGGTCTAGAAGTAAACCGGCGATCCATGAGCTGATATTCTAGGAAGAACAACTGTAAATATTATGAAAGCGCATGCGGGTCGCTTTGAGCATAAGTTCATACATAGCCCATCTTTCGTACTTTTTATATAGTATCTTAGGTGCTGTACGCATGCTGCCGGAAGAAAAGTGAAACTGGGTACAGTACCCACCTTGCAGCTGATCATTCCATTGTGCGTGCCAGTTTAGCCAAGTTGTGGATTTTCTGGCGGTACGGGGAGGGAAGAACTACGAAATACAAGCTTTTTCTCCGGCACCTTGGTGCCGCATGAACGATTTGCCACGGCAAGCTCAGCCAGTCATTCATACAAGCAGCACCTCAAAATCTAGAGATCTTGTGCCAATTTTTGAAAATATTTTTGGATATCATATAATGAATGGAAGCGTTCTGAATGGCCAGAGATCTTCGCTAAAGCCTGGTCAAGCTTGAACTACTTTAAATTTCTACCCTTGCTTTAAAATACTTAGTTCTGAAAATTGACGGCTAATATATCTTTTCAAAATCCTTCGCCTATTTGAAAGATTGGGATTTGAGAATCAGGGATAGCTGCTCGAAGTACTCGTAGTATGGTTTCAATGATACTAGGCTATATCTACTACTTGAGTACACTACAGAAAACACCCTCGCGTGCATTCAAGCGAATATGTCAAAATTATTCTTTGAAAAAAGTCCTGTAGGCCTCTGTTAAGAAGTGAGGGTAGGTTCGGATATTTTCAGATGATACTTATCATACTTGATTGGAAGTAGAGAATTATTCACTTGTTGTCGTCTCTACAATGTTGTCATGATTGCACCAGAAATGTAAAAAACTCGCTATCAAACATGCATTGTATACTCAAAAATAATGCTCACTTACTCGTGCTGCCAGAAAGTCCGCAACTCGGGAACAAGCGAGATTGGATATCAATCTTTAAGTTGACACCATTCTACAGTACATGCTAGTCTATCCAAGTTACGGAATT
The DNA here is from genome assembly GCA_002162555.1 of Monilinia aucupariae. NCBI lineage: Eukaryota > Fungi > Ascomycota > Leotiomycetes > Helotiales > Sclerotiniaceae > Monilinia > Monilinia aucupariae. Next base: position 278,438 of record NGKF01000035.1, on the reverse strand, counting down.
TCTGGCGGCACGAGTACCTTTATCTCGCAACTCACTGGAGCCGCAGTGGAACGAGATATCCTCTCGTCCCACTTGTCTAAACTCAAGTTACCTACCTCATCCTCCTCTTTCGCTTACATTGTCCTCTCCCCATCCCCAAACATACCCCTCAAAACTCTATCATAAGCCGCCCAGAGGAGCCTGAACAATGCCCCCGTTATGTTAGCTAGCCAATCCGGGATTTTACCATCCTTATCTGCAAAGATCTTTCCCAGTCCAATCAACACCAAAACAATAGGCAGCAGAACCACCATCAGAAGTATCTGAGCTGTCTTTTGCCTCATGGTCGTAATCTTATATGTCCTAATACCATGCAAATACTCAATATACTCTTGCGGTAAATTGTGCTCATCAGCTCCATCCGTTATCAACTTTAGGTATCTCGGAGATGGTTGCGCATAGTTGGGATCAGGGCGAGAAACATAGTTTGCGTCTTTGTTGTTGAATGGGCAGAGCAAAGTATGGGCTAGAAACGGTTCGCCACTGGGGCTTGGGTCCACGGTCTTGCTCGCGTCCGGAAGAACGAAGCATCGAACTACTTCATCTTTATATGAGGCGCCCCCTCCTTCTGTGGCAACGATGCTTCTATAATCATCGAGAGTCACTTCGTAGACTACACCAATTAAACCCTTGTGCCATCTTGTGTTACAGTCTTTTGACCGGGGGAAGCCCGATTGATCCTTCTTGTACTGGCAGTTTGCAAAGCAAGGTTCGAGGTAAGGTATTCCGGCTACATCAAACGTGAGATCAATGTCGGGAGCGTGGACATTGACCGTGCTCAAGGGTTTGATGCCGCGTTTCCTCTCAAACGTTTCGGCAGAGAGATTGGAGCCATAGGCTAGATAGAGGACAGTTTTTGGTCCTGAATGGTAGGCTGATAGCGGTGGAATTAAGGGCGCAGAACTCGAGTTTAATCGAGAACTCAATTCCTGGGGCGCTTTGACAGGCTGGGGATCGATTGCCGGTGATTCAGGGATGTACAGATCCCAAAGTCTTTGTAGTGGCGTAGATGATTTTTCAGTGCACTGCATGATGAGTAGGTAAGATATAAAGTTCAGGGGAAGAGGTTGGTTCGGTTGCGGCAAAGGCAATCGAGGTACAGAATGACAACTTGACAGACTTGAAGAAATCTGTACTTACTGTATCATTTCTCACATGCTTATAAAGCTTTGTAAGAGTTGGCTAAGAAGTTGATTCGACTATTTTTCGGCTGTTAGTTGACTCCTCGGACTGCAGATCTACCCGTTTCCCGAATCAATGCCGCTTTAACCATTTATATCTCCTACTGCAAGTGGCGCTGCTACTCCACTAGATGAGAACTTCAACCATCACCCCGCTTTTCTACCCACGACATTCATCAACACCATACTTAAACAAGCACCACGTCGTCCTCGGCCGCCTTTTGATGCAATTCCATTCCTTCCTTTGATTCACCTGCCCCGACTCTGATCAATTCTCTCATCCCATCCATGTGCATCAGAGTCCATGCATGAGATATATCGGCCTCGGGGTTGAGGATTTGGTTTTCAAGGATTGTCATTCCTCTTTCTTGAAAAATTGAGCTGATTTGGCCTATCCAACTGGAAAATGTTAGGTTTACATATGTCTATTGTGAAGTCGAGAAGGATGGAGGTGGCGGCGGGGGAAATACTCAAAGTTGGGAAATTTCTTCAGGGGAGCTTCATATGCCCATTTTCTCAACCTCTGGAGGTTATCGGTTGGTATATCCGGACTGCTAGCCGTGCAATAAATTTCGCTGAACTCGGTTTCTTTCCATTGTATGTATCCACCCGGTTCTAGATACTGTTATTATAACTCTTAAAAACATAATGTACTGTTGAAAGGTTGCGAACTTAGTAATCTCAACAGATTATCCAGAACTAGTCTTGGGTTACCGTCACGAATTACCATGCAGAGAAGTCCAATATGAACCACATCATACTTTCCCCATAGTGCTTCAGGAGCTGGCTCGAAGATATCTAGGATATCTAGCTTGACGTTGGAAGGGAGCAATCCGCATGGAGGATATTGAGCACTTGAGATATCGAAGCCGTCTAATTGTGCCGGTATGCTTGAATCTGCTAGCTGTTTTGCCATGTCTATGAGCCAGATTCTTCGGTTTCGTTAGTAGCATTGGTTTCGTGTATGAAGTGTTTGAAGTACAAGCTTACCCTGTACCACACGCAATATCGACAATCTTAATATTTCCCTCGATTGGGATGCTTGGGTGTAAAAGATGCCCGAGTAGTCTCTGCCAAAGGTAATGTTGGACATAGAGACTTGCTGATTTAGTTGTTGCCGATGAAGAATTCTTGGATAATCTGGACTTACCGGGAGCTGCCCTGGGTACTTCGCTCAAGGGGGTACTCTTTCTCGGCTGCTGAAGTCATTTTATCGTTTAGATATATATTTTCAAGATGGTATGTCTTTGTTGATGGATAGGGATTTGCAATGAGCTGCAGTGAATGGATTTCGTGTTTAAAAAATATCAATCTTATGCAATGGCACTGAGAACATAGCACAACTCTTATATTTTGGATTATAAGTAAGGATGAGAAGGGAAGAGAAGAAGGGGGTAGTGAAGATGATGGTAAGGTTGGTAGAGTAAGGGAGAGTAAGGGAGAGTAGGGATAGTAAGGGATAATTAAGGGATAATAAGGAAAATCATAGGAGATCAAGAAGGAGAAAAGTAGAGAAGAAGAGAGTAAGAAGAAGAATAGTAATTAAGAGTAGAGAGAAAGTAGTTGATTTAAAGACATATTTTTTTAATTTAATATCAATAATAGAAGTAAATGATTTGAAATGAATATCTTTGATCGAGGATAGGAATGACGTTAAATTGTACGATTTCCTACTTTCAAATCAATAAATGAACACTTCAAAAGCAGAAGGAGAAAACGGTTAAACGGCTGCTTTTCCGCTTTTGTAGAGAGTAGTCCTGTCATTTTCCATGTCACCTGCAATAGCCAGGCCGGTGGACGTAGCAGCGAGATTGAATGCTACAATCTTATGACGCGGGCACGCAAGAGATTCATCTTTCCGATCATGACAGGCTGATATCAACTTTCAAGTAATCCTGTGTCACAAAGCTAATACTGACATCCTTCAAAATCCAAATTTGATACTACTCCCTTACTTTGCCAAGACTTGGTTCCGTAAGCGATTGTGCAGGAATATTCTTGCGAGGGGTAGAATTGTCAAACCTTTCTCTCGCAAAAGTCTCTCCTCTCCATCGGGCATCGATCAGAGGTACTACCTCCTATCTAATTATCATATAAGCCATGCTGTACCTTATATCCTCATCAACGCCGACATTCACTAGGTGGTGTTTTTGATTTTCGCCGACTTTTCCCCTCTATCACGGCGCAGCGAGACTTCAAGGCGCGAGATGGGAATTGGAGGGCACATAATACTCTCCCCTAACCTAAACAAACGTGAAATAGCCACGTGTCTAACCCGGAAGAGAATTGGTGGAGGTGATGCTCCTACTGAGCCCTCACCTTATTTGGATTCAGGTATCAGTTGGGTTGTTTCAGTCTTTACGATGAACATGCCGTACTCGAATAATGCTTTTGTCTCCGGTGAATTACCCATCTATTCTCTTGGGTTTCTTTACTTATCTTCTCCCATTTGAATAGAACTTGTTGTTTCGTTTAAATAGCTGCGATATAAAATAGGAGTCGCATAACTAGCTAAAGCCCTGTTAAACGAGAGGACCACTGGTGGAATTCGAGAAAAATAAACTAGAACAGGACTGGCGCTAAATAGAGGAAACGTGGTATTTTATGTTAATTCAAGTTTTATTCGATATAATGATGATAATAACTTGAATGCTAATGAAGGTTTAGACAGAATTCTTCATTGATAAGAAGCTCGGTCCACCACTACCATTGCCACCTATGTTATTGTCGCTACGTTGCTTTCGCTATGTTACTGTCGCTACTTATTGTATTAGTATGACTTCGATTCGTTATTATTACTTCCAAATAGTTTAAACGACTAAAGGTTATCCCTTTGGTGTTCACCTTTTAACGGTTTATAAGTATTTTCAGAATTTCTTTGATTTCGACGGACCTAATCCGATCAAAAGAACCATTTTATGTCTTTTTTCTACTTATTGTGACGTTATAATAATATATTGGTATTGTGCTTAGAATAACAAGCTAAGGAGTCGAAGGAGACGAAGCTACGGAAGATGCTATATACAGGAATGTGGGTCACGTGTATGAGCTAAGCGAACCAATCGTATTGTAACAATCTGTACGATCTGTACGTTCCGTGACATTTATTACTCGAGTGATAATTAGGGATCATGACTAATAACCAAAGTATATATTGTAAGCTCTACGAATTTATACTCTGTATTGGGAAATTCATACCGTTTGGATATAGATCAGCGAATTCTACTCGTACATACGCTCTACATACAAATTCTAATTGCCGAGGCTTTGCTGAACTTACACACTGACAACGGGTGAACTTATATTTAATAAGGGCATCAACCTCGGGAGGTTAGATGATGGTGAGGCTATCGACCTACCGAAAAGAAGGCGGCGCTTATTGACAACAGTGCCAGTAATATAGTACTCTACTTCCGAATCCAATATAGATTATCCCCAACTACCACTGGTGTATCTACTCGAGGCACTGACTCGAGTCTCGAGTCCTCGTAGTGTCTACAAGTACATGGTGATCCTTTGAAGTTTTACCCCACTTCTCCATTAACCTGACCCCGCTACTCTCGATCCCTCCTGTCCTGATATCATTGGCTCGATTCTTCGCTTACCACATCATCGAAACTCTAAATCTATACTTAGTGTGGGGATCCAGCAGATATGTATCATCCCCCTCAGACCACCGAGGCTCCTTCCCGCCGTCCATGTCTTCTCCTCCAACGCTCCAACGCTCCGACATCATGACTTTCCTTCCAAACGTGATATCCACTCTTGGGAATCGTCCTCGTGCTCAGTAATAGACGTGGGCGAGGGGAGAAGGGGGGTTATGTTCGCATGGGGAAGTGGCATCCGAGACCATGTTTCATACTAGGTAGGGTGATTCGGGCTTGAGATCTTAGGGATTGATGGAGGGGGGGATGCTGGCGTATGATCTGTTCATTCGGTTCCTGGTTGGAGTCTTTTACTCTGTTGGGTTTGTGTGTAAGTAGCGAATGAGATCTTGGGATCTAGGATGTGGATAGTTCCAATTTCACTCCACTGAAGCTAGATTTAGGGCTCGTTTGGATGTACAATTTGCTCCATAATATGTTAAAAAAGTGACGGATCGAAATCTAACGGATTCCGTTAGATTTCAATCTATCGTTTTAATAGCATATTATAAAGCAAATTGTCAATTGCATTAATAATCAATCTGCTCTAAAATCTATTACATAATCTTCGATTTTAAATTACTTTATATATTAACCTGGATATTCTTTATTAAAAACTATATGATTCTTTATTATTACTATAAAATAAATTTTTTTGTTATAAATTGAAATTTCATTTTAAATCATTAATATATATAAAATTAGATATTTTCTTTTAATAATATAATAAATAACCTTTTCGTTCTTTTTCAAAATTTGAAACTATTTACAAATCCTTTATACAAATATTTAAAAGATTAATACACAATAGAAAACAATCCAAATTGTTCAACAAATTCATTAATAATCAAAAAGAAAATGAAATATCCTTTTTATCATTCCTTTAACAATCTATTCGATCTTTACAATACCAAACTAAACCTACTAATAAAATCATTGAAAGTTCTACTCAAATCCAATCTTCAAATCCTAATTCCTTTAATTCCAAACAAAGAAAAATAATCTTTTTGTTTAATTTGATTTATATCAATTAATAATCACTATTAAATAAATTACAATAATTATTTGTAAAAAATCTATCTTCGAATCATCAAATAACAAAGAAAACGAAAACGAAAACAAATCCCAAAACCTATTCCAAAATGATAACAATGATAACAACAACAATATCATTTTTATTCTTTTGCAAAAATCTTAAAAAGATAATGAAATCAATAATACATTAATAGATAAGAAAACTAAAACCGAAATAGTTTCGAAAGAATCTACAAATCTTTTCTAATGAAAACATTATAAAGGTTTTCTTTTAAATAAAATACAAAAATTTATTAATACAATATCAACAAAAACTAAAAGTTTTATAGATTGGAAATCTATAGATTATAATAAATTTGTTATTTTGATTACAAAACAATATAAAGAAGATATTAATAATATCGAAAAGTTTATTAAATTACAAATTAAAAAAAAGATTATTATTGTATATATTTTTCTTCTTTTTTATCAAATATATTAATAATATAATTTAGTTAAAAAGTTGTTATGTTAAATATCGATTTTTATTTAATCAATCTAATTAAGATTGCGAAAAAGATAAAGTAAATAATATTATACTAGTTGTAGTTCCCGATAAAAAATGGAATAAGATATTTGTTAATTCTATAAATCGTCGAAAATATTATTGATATAAGAATAATAAAGTTAAACATTGGTTAACCTTTGCATAGTTATTTGATAATCGTATAGTTACTAATAAATACGCATTTTATTCATCTTTGATATCTCAATCCCGTTTTGGAGATATAGAAGATACAAAAGATATAAAAGATATAAAAGATAAACTTTCTCAAATATCATACAAAAAGATCAATTTATAGAATAAACATTCATTTGGAATTAAAAAAGTATAATATTATTTAATATATTATTATTATATTAACAAAATATATAGCTTGAAAATAAACGTTTCAAATAATTAATTTGCGAAAGTTTTATTCTTTTTCCATTTAAAAAAGTTCGATTATCGTCAATTAACCATATTGCAAATAGTTTATTATTTCTTAATAAAACATTCAAAAATTCTATACCATTTTAATCGAAAATGGCGATAAAACAATCAAAAAAACCTTTACCATTATAGTATCAAGTATATTATATAATAACAACTTGCTATTTTAAAGTATATAAATCTTTTGAACCAGATATAGTATTTAATTTTTTAAGTTTTTTTTAAATGGGAAGCCCATTATATAAAGAAGTTTTGATAATTGAAGAAAAAAGGGTATTTGAAAACAAATTTGTTATCAAGATTTGTATAGATATAAAGATATATTATACTAAGAAAATGAAGGATTAACAAAAATAACTTTAAATTATAAATATATTTGTTTATTATTTGTTATAATTATTTGTTTATTATTTTGTTTATTTATTTGATTTTATTTTGTTTATTTATTTCTTTATTATTTCTTTTTGAAACTTTTTATTTAAACAAATAACATTTGTTTTATATTGCAAATAATATTATTATAATTTAGTTTAATAATTTGATTGTTTAGATTTCTAGTTTAACTTTAAAGAAAAAATCCAATAAGAAAAACTTGAAATCCAATAAGAAAAACTTGAAATCCAATGAGAAACATTTGAAATCCAATAAAAAACATTTGAAATCCAATGAGAAACATTTGAAATCCAATAAGAAACATTTAAAATCCAATAAGAAACATTTAAAATATAATAAGAAACATTTAAAATTGAATAAAAACTTTCAATTATCTTTAAAATTGATTATTTAGATATTTAGATAATATCTTTCAATTACTTTTATTACCAACTTCATTATTCTCAATATAAACGCATTATCCTTTTGTTGAATAATAACGCGTTGTATATAAATTGCACATTAAAAAAGTATTATTTTGATTAGTTATAATATAGTAATATAGAATAATAACTTTTACTTTCAAAATAAGTTGTTAAAAAAGCTTTTGCAAACTTTTGAAAAGTTACAAATATTTCGACTTTTCAATGTAATAGTTTATAAGATATATTATTTGTAATCTCTTTAACAATATATACAAATGGTGCTTTTTTTAATAATAAATCGATTGTTCTTTGATATCGTTAAATTTCACAAAATGCAATAGCTTATAAATTAATTAGTTTATAGTTATATAAATAATTAATATAAAGAAAACTTACTTCTAAGCTTTTAATGTTTAACCTTTTTAATTTTATCAATTTTAAAAACAATACTAATAATACAACAAAGTTTTCTAGGCTTTTGAAAATGTTTCTTTAAAATCGTTTTGCTCTTCTCTATTCTATTTAAATTTGTATATAATATATTGAAATACAACTTCCTAAATAGTGTTAATCAATAATCTATTATTTAATATAAAAATGAATTATTTTGATATTTATTTTGCTTATTAAAAGTAATAGATTATAAATTGTATACAATAAATCGTATATTGTAAGTTGTAAGTTGTAGATTGTAGATTGTAGATTATATGTAGGTTGTAAGTTGTAGGTTATAAATTGTATAAGTTGAAAGTAAATGTTTATATATTTAAATTGAATAATAATTCATTTTGTTTGTTTACTCCATATAATTTCAATAACCAATTATATTACTTTAATTTATTGAATGATATTAAATCTGTAATCGATTCATATATTGCAAACATTCATTTTTATTAATTTTTTTTAATAAAATTTCATACAATAATCAACTTTTCAATCTATAATATATATTCAATTCTAAATTAATCCTTTATTAATCAAATTATCCATTTTTTATAATAATTTGGTTTGTTTTAATATCAAAATGTTTATTATAAGTAAAAAAAAAAAAGAATCAAAGTATTTATAAACTTCGAAAGTTAAAAATATACGAAAATGTGCAATGGAATTAATTATTAAAGAAATGGAAATGAAACGTGAAAAGAATAGAAGAAATTATATTGTTTTATATACTATACACAAAATTCGAAAAAGTATAGAGTATAAAAAAGCTTCAAAAAAGGATCAACAAAATATAAAAATATAAATACAAAAAGCTGTATTAGATAAGTATTTTTAATATAAATTAATCCCTTTTTATATTATATTTAGATTAATAAATTATAAGAAAACTTTAAAAAGCTTTGAATTTAAAGATTCAGATTCAGAATTTGATTCTGAATTAGATTTTGAATCAGAATTTAAGCTTATTGAATATATTAAATACTTTAGCTTTCAATTTGAAATAGAAAAGAGTAAAAATGAAATATTTGATGAATAGGAAACTTTATTGAAAGAAAAAAAGGAAAAAAAGGAAAAGAAAGAAAAAGAAAACAAAAAAGAAAAAGAAAAAGAAGAAAATAAAGAAGAAAATGATCCTAAAAATGCAAATATAGATTTGAATTACAATAAAGTTAAGATATCTCAATCCATTTTAGTATACCAAAATGCTAATTATTTATAAAGGATTATAATTTGTATTAGTTTTTCTAGTTGGATTAGATCTTGAAGTTTAATAGTTAACAAATTTAATACTATTATAAAAGCTTTAGAAGATCCAGAAAGTAAAGAATATAAAAAAATTGAATAAATAACAAATATAAAAAACAATCAAAAATATATTTATTATTTTTTCATTGGATTTTTCATTTTCTTATTGAATTTTTCATTTTCTTATTGAATTTTTCGTTTTTTTATTGAATTTTTTGTTTATTAATGTATAAAAAGGATATATCTTTATTCTATTGATTCACTATATAAAGTATTTAATCGTTAATAATATATTGTTTAGAAAAATCTAGCATTTTGGGGTTCTAATATATTAAAGAAAGATAAAAATGATCAAATATCTTTGTTTAAGTCAAAATCGTGGTGGAATTCGTTAAAAAGTTATAATTCTAAAAAACATAAATTTTGGGTACTTAATAATAAGTCCCCTACCCTACATTCGGGCCGCCCCCCCATTTGGGCCACCCTTTTACACCAA
>NGKF01000035.1:219565-240069 GCA_002162555.1 Monilinia aucupariae | reverse complement strand
CTCATCCTCATCCTCATCCTCATCCTCATCCTCATCCTCATCCTCATCCTCATCCTCATCTTCATCCTCACGCATCCCAGCATCCTCTCCCTCCCACCTCCCACTCTCCCTCCCACTCTCCCTCCCACTCCCCTACCTACTACTACACACAAACACACAAACACACACAACAATAAAATAATCAAATTCATCCCCATAAATCAGCCCAACTTAAATTCCCCACCCACCAGTAATCTACATCCAAAGAATCACAAAAGGCGTCCATCCACAATTTTTTCCCCCATGTTCTTCGTATTGAAATAACAATTCAAAGAAACAACAATTTATTCTTCTACTCTCTCTTGCCTCCATTGGATCTCTGGTACCTCCTTACGGTATCTAGGATTCACAAAGAGAGGCGTCTTTTTTCTCTTTTTATTACAATACTACTGATCAATGCCACCTTGAAGGACGAAACAAAAAAAAAGAAGAATTTCAACAAAGAACGATAAACAATATGATATGTCTTCTAAGCTCTTCGTCACTTCTCCCAACACCTTCAACATCTCGAGCCCCTCTCTGGTTCTCAGTTAGAAACGAAAATACAAGTTGGAATCAATACCAATACCCTCAGCCCTTCACCCTACCCCCATGCCCCCCAAGGTTTGTAATTATGAAAAAAAAAGCCTAGCCCCCCCAAGGTAACCATTGACCCCAATTTCTTCCCGCCAGCCCCACTCCCGCTACGGCCCCCATGACACCACCCTGCCTATTTCCAAACCCCGTTCCCTTGCCACTATACGTACTAGGAACCATGCTCCTCAACGTCTCCTGGCCTACACTCCTCTTGTTCTTCAGTGCCAACTCCATAAGGTGGCCCCTGCTATCATCAGTTGTCGTACCGACACTATCCCCCCTCGAGGCCCGGGTCTGTCTCGACGCCTTGGGTGTTAACTCGAGTGAAGTATCCGGAGGGGAAACCTCAGGTGGTTCAAACAGAAAGAGCTTTGGTCCTCGCATGCTGCCTCCGTGTCGAGGGGTGCAGTCGAATAGCGCATCCTGATCTGCACTGAAGTAGTTGCCATCGCTGATGCTGGCTCGTGGGTGTTTGCGGGCTGGTCGCGAAGTTCTTCGCATTTGAGACCAGATCTTTCGCGCAGGATCCATCTCACCATCCACCAAGTCCAATGGGTGGTCATAAGGTGTACTCAGCCGTTTGGGGACTGGGCTTCCTCGAGCGTTAAAATTCGAGATGGCTGTCATGGAGAACGAGTGAGAAAGTAGATTGTTGCTCGGATCTATGTATGCCGACTGATCGGTGGTACATTTCCGATTTTCTTTATCAGAAGAATGTCCATAGGTCCTTCGAGGGTATGCAATGATCGTTCTATCGTCCGCCAGCTTTTGAAGCGCTTCTCTAGATCTTTCCGCCGAAAAGTGCTTCTCGATAATCTTCGTAAGCGCATTCACCCCCACTGCTGAATTCAGAGTCCCAGAATTTCTTGGTGACCAAGCAGAAGCTGGATTATGACGCTTGATTGTAGCTGTGGCTTTCGTCTCCAACAAAGTGTGTTGGGGCAAAAGTCTGAAATCTCCTTCGGTAGCCTGCTGCCTCAAGTTCAAGAAAGCAGAGTGCCGATAGTTTAGTTTTACAGTTAAATACTGCGTGGTGGTGTCTCCCAGAATATCATTTATGTTTTCGATGAGCTCATCCGACGAATTTTCCTTCTCATGCGAAACCGAAACCTTGACCTCGTTTAATCGAATCTTGACCATCATCAAATGTGTCTCGCTTACTCGAATAGTTTTAGCTTGAAAAGTATCCTCTGGCTGGTCCACTATGATACAATCTGGTCCTGGTTGAAACTCAACAGCAATGTTATGAAGGCTTCCATAACTTCTGAGGTCTATAAATGTTAGTGAAAGTACCTCTGGAAAATAAAAAATTCTCTAGCCTACCTAAACATCGTGGAGTAAGATTTTGTGTGCTATAAGTACGACCCGCATCACCCAATGTTGATGTACCGTCAGATCTTCTAAGTATGCCAGTGATCTCGACAGCGGCCCATAATGTGCAAACACCTGCGTTTACACTGGTGCTCTCTGGCGTGACAGAAATTTGAGGACACAAAACAAAGTTATTCTCCTTGAATGACGCAATGGTGGGTGTCAGTGTAGGCGTAGGGGGGCTTGGCATCATGATAGTGCCATCGTAGTAGGAAGATGCTCTAGAATTGATCCCAGAATCAATAATATCTCGACTATCTGATTCAAATAGATGGGAGAGTTCAACAGGACCAAGGCTTGACGGTACCGAGGAAGCAGTTGATTGGATTGTAGACGCTGTAGACTTTCTATGTGAAAGTTTACGAAGAAGAGTGCTATGCGATTTTGTGGATCTTGTCGAGGCCGAGGAGCCTCTCCGACCGAGAGTAGATTTAGACTCCAAATCCTCGCTTCGCCGAGCTCCAAATGCTCTCAAGAGAGAATACTTAGATTTGGATGGCTTTCGCTTAGGCATTTCTGGAGAACCCTCGGTTTCTGGAATACCCAAGGGAGCAAACTGCTTCTTCGCGTCATTTTCGGAGCTCTCACGATGTAGTTCAGTTCTTAAAAATTTCCCAGCACTTGTGTTCCGTGTTGGTGGATGTGTCGCTTTTGGTGTACGATCAGGGTCCTCCTCTTGAAGTTCAGGGTCATCTGGGATAATTAGTTTGTGTCGTAGGTATGTTTCTTTCTGACATGAAGATATACCGCTATCGTCCACTTTCGGACTTGAACATTGCCTTTCAACGTCTACAATATTTACAGACGAGCCATCATCCAAAATACTGCCCCTCCCTCTGCCCCTACCCTTCCTTTTCTTATGTATAGTTAATGGACCTAAGGGTCGGTTCGCTGCCACCGGCGGGCTTCCCTCACTTTCATGGTCGAATGTGGTTTCAGACATTCCCCACTCGTCTGCGCCTCCAAGTCCGCAGCCCGAAGAGCGACCGGCAACGGTCTGGATACGCTTGATGATTCGTAGGGGGGCAGGCTCGACCTCGGGTTGGTAAAGCTCCAGGTGAGCCGAGACTCTCGTGAGGGGTGCCATAACGAGCTTGTTGAATGAGTCTCTGAATGCTGATCGATGAAGGTAGAAAATGCAGAAACTCTGCTGATAAAGCTCGAACCGCCTGATCGAGTGGTTTCAAGATCGTACCAGGAGTCCCCAAAGATATTGTCGAAGCTTGAATGCCGACTTTCAAATGCCCAAAATAATCTGGAACAATGGCAAATGTCTTGAGACCAGTGGCAACAACTGGTGATCCACCTCCAAATACTACTTGCCTTCAAAGCAATTAATACAACAAATAATAGGATAACAACTGGTACAATTACAAGTGCGCCAATAGGAGAAACTGGTTGTTTATTCATAGCCAAAAATTGAAGCAATAATGTTGTTTAAAGGATCATTTTCTAAGATTGAGAAGAATAGATGACTCGTGGGACTCACATGATCTAAATTGGAAAGCATGATTCTCCTATAAAGCTTTTGGGGAAGAACGATACTTCGATTACAGGTAGTCTTACAACGAGAACTCTAGCTCGTCGTCTGGAATCTTCAAGGTTTTGTGGAAATCTGACTTTTGAATGTCTAAATCGGACTTGTAATGTATCTCGACAGGAACTTAACATAATGGCCTACTAATCCATTTGTTGTTCTTTCCCCAAGACTAGCTCAGAAAAACAACAGTATGCTCTGTAGGCAGGTGCCACTTTCGAGTCTCGATCCCGAAGCAAGTCTACTTTCGATCAAATCAACCCCCCGGCTAAATACAGACCACCTACAATCAATCCTTCCAGGACTGAAGATATAAAAGCCTGACCACTTTTCATACGCCATCAATCACCCCTCCCATAGGATCGGAACCTTAGAATCCCCATACTTGTAATGGCGAGTACGAGTATCGCTCTATTATGTGAGGGGCATCGTTTGATGAGTGCAAATACCGGGGATGTGCCTAGATACCCATGAAAAAGCACATTATCGATAGCGCCGTGACTTTTTCTTTGTGTAGCCTGAACTCCAATCCGATTCCATATGCAAGACCCGGAGACTAATTAAATATAGTATTGTGTGAACTGGGGTATCAATGCTAGAAACAATAGTCCGTAGAACATGCTGAGCCGTATAAGAAGGTGGGAGGTCCAAGTATCCGAAGATACTATACCAAACTCCTTCGCTCCAGAGTATCTGCACTCTCCTTAATCTGCTCCCTGATTTGCTCAACCTTTTCCTTATCGAAGTTGAGAAATTGTATCAAATCATCTGCTCCTAAACCATACAATACTGTCTCCGCAGTACTGGCCTCAATACCTTTCTTGACTCTCGCTTCCCATACGCCATCCCAGTTCCATTCTCCCGGTGAGCGCGCCACTATGGGTGATGTGGGATCTTTCAAATCGGGAAGTTTCTTCTCTGCAGTCATCTTCCCAATCTTTACCCGATATGACTTCCACGCATGCCATGCGCCAGGGTTACCAGCCGCCTCCAAAGGCACCTTATCTAGCACCAGCTCATCATCAAAAGTCCTCCTGATATACCTCAATACCTCATAAACCCCCACCCGCACACCATCTGCCGTTTTGCCAGGAGATGAAATAGCACTGCCAGGACTACTCATAGCTTCGCTCTCAGCCGTACCTCCACCGTGTTCCGCATCCTTCCTATTCCTCCTCCCAAACCAAGCCGGAAACCCATCTCTCAATGAGAAGCCTCCAGGTGGTAACCTCTCCTCATCCGTCGCGCTCACCGTGCCATCAGACTGGCTGTCCGTACTATACATATACGTCGTAAGCGGCGTAATGAGCGGATGAAAGATGTCCGTTGAAAAAGTAATCAGAGGTGGCAGAGCTGGGTATTGGGGGGGAAACGAGATGTGAAAGCGCAGGATCGAGGGCGCATAAGGACCTAGTACGAGACACGGCCAAGGCAGATTAGTTGAGGTCCAAGTCCAAGATGAACGAGTTGGGATTCACGTTCACGGGAGATTGATGCATGGAATGGCGGGTGAGAATGCGATGATGAGATCAGATGTACCTTTTCGCACAAAGAGAACGCCAGACCAGAGAGTGGGATCACCGGGAGTGAGGCTCATGAATACGCCATGCGGACATGCGTATTTGAGGCTTGAACTGTATATTGGGCGAATGCCTCATTAGCATGGATAGCTTTTGTAGACGTTGGGACTGGAACAACGAACAATTCTACAAGTAAATGCTGCTTCCGTACAGTAGATAGAGTTGACAATCGTCGTGGTGCCATTGTTATTGTTGTCAGACTTGACCATTTGGTATGTTGTGTTTTAATTTGGCTTGTGATTCCGAGCTTGAACATGAGGTAAAAGCGGTGAATTTATTGCCCCCATACCTCGATGTCGTAGGTTCACCAGTCGTTCAGGAGGTTATTTACACACTTCTTGGCTACATTTGGTTTCGAGTATGATTATTCGCACGAGTTGGAAATTGCATGTAGTCATGGATATTATTCATTCTTCTTCTATCGCTACTGCTTGCATTGCTTGCGTTCCTGGTATCGTTTCAATCGTCAAAATGCCCAAACCCACAGACAGTTATGGCTACAAGTTGTAGCCAGTTGCCGCACGCATTGGCAACCAAAAGCCTAGAGGAGCGAGCTAGTTGCCTCCCAATCTTGCCTCGACATTCGCTTGCACACCCTGCCTGATCTGTTCTAGCTCGCTCTTCGTAGAATCATATCGCCCAGTGACCTGGTTGTAAGGATTCAAAGGACTCTTCTCGAACTCTTTCCTGATTCTCTCTTGTCTTTGGTTCTTCCTCAATCCCGCCCCACTACCATCTTTTTCCATTTCAATCAACCTCCTCTCTTCAAACTCCGTGTAAGCAGCCTTGAACCTTCTTTCTGGATGCCTATCAATCTTCTCCTTCGTATTTGATGTCAAGGCCAACGCATCCAGCGCATTGTCGATGCCTGACGCGTTCAACGCTGATGGGCTCGCACTAGTCGGAGAATCGTCAAGCTGTGATAGGTCGAGGCCTCTCTTAACGGCGGGCTTCTTCTCGGCCTTCTTCGAGTTCTTAGGACCAGAAGGAGCGTCAGCTTCCTCGGCCTTCAACAGTGCATCCTTTTCCGCTTTCTTGCGGTCTGCTTCGGCTTTTTTGGCTGCTGCAGCTTCACTGTTGTTCAATCCTACGTTAACAAAGAGGTCGGGTGATATGCGGGGTAGCAAAAGCTGAGATCAACCATTCGGGGACTCACGCCTTTGAATTGCTCTTCGCTCCCTTGCTCCATTCTTCTGCCTCTGCCTGAGCCTTTTTATTATTCTCAGCTGCCGCCTTTGTCGCAGCAGCTTCGGCTTTCTTGGCGTTTCCCGCAACCTTTTTGCTATTCTCTCCAGCTTGTTTTTTGGCCATCTTGATTGACGTATTCGGCTGACCGGCCTAGGTACAGTTTGCGAC
Source organism: Monilinia aucupariae (assembly GCA_002162555.1). Lineage (NCBI taxonomy): Eukaryota > Fungi > Ascomycota > Leotiomycetes > Helotiales > Sclerotiniaceae > Monilinia > Monilinia aucupariae. The sequence goes on along the minus strand of NGKF01000035.1, from coordinate 233,610 downwards.
AAACTGACGCGGAATTATTGAAGGATTGAACCGGTAAAGAAATCGGATATTTATCAATATTGGATGATGAGATGGTTGATTGAAAAAAGCCAAAAAGTTCCTTGTATGGTTGTATTGGTGTTGAGAAATATTGAAGGATTGAAATATTGATCAACCCTAGTATTTTAGATTTTGAGGGAGGGGTTTTTCTTCTTGAATCTTGAATGCCCTGGCCACATGTGAAATTCAATGAGTGCATTCTTCAGCTGTGGCCTCAGGCGTGAGATCTGGTGCTTATTCATCTTGCTTAGTCACGCTGGCGATGGCTTGGTGCGTGCATGGTATGCGTTCTTCTATGTCACGTGACTCGATGGAGACTCGGGGGCTGCTGATCCTTACTTGCTTGCTTGCTTACCCTACTCACCTACCTCGAGCGCAAGGGACAATAATACAACGTTAAATCATCAACCACATGTAAGCAAAGCGGAAGAGAGAGAGCCGTCGCAGTTTCACCCCCAATGGATTTACTTTATTGTTGATTATTCCGTCCGCCAGTTGTTCATTTCCCATCCACGCCCGTTGTACCGTCTCAATCGCGGTATGGCCCAATTCTCCAGTTCTTGCATGGACGTCGACGCGGACATGCAAGGAGCGGGAAAATTCAAATATGCAGAATGATATGATGGGAAATCCTCCATGCAGGCCAGAAACCTTAAAGCCCTCTATTATATTGATGTGTTCAGCCTGGCAGATTGTAGGTGGAAATCAGATGATCCTCATTTTGTATCCATTCTCGTCAACCTCTCAACGAATCCAATCATCATTCATCGAGGAAAGATGTATGTGGCTTGTTGGTGGGAGAAGACTTACACGTATTATGACATGTCGTGTGATACGAGATTTGTTGATCTCCAAGGGATCCCGTTACCAGTCCATCAGTTCGGTTGGGCGCATATATTTTCTCTTGGGCTGTGATACAAAGCAGAGTTATCTTTCGATGGTAAGAGATGGAATCATATTTTCGATCCATCTAACATATCATAACCCCCACTCACATAGTATGGATCGATATATTAAAGTTTGGGTAAGGCGCTGAGAAGTGCGGTCAATAACTCGGTGAGATGGGTGCAGTTCTTGCATCCAAGTTCTAATTGGTTTGAGGCCGTGGATAGAACTCTGTATGTACATATGACGAGCCGTATATCCAGGGATGTTCTGTAAGGCTGTACGCTTCCGCTGCAGTGGTTGCTTGCTTTTGGAAACCAGGACTTCGGATATGGGCCTGCCATGAGATGGAGGGGGGAGTGNGGGAGAAACACTTCCGCTTCAAGATACCTGGTTCAATATGCAGCAGAACGAATAAGATGGAGACGCCATTCTGCACGGAGGAATTGGTGCGTGTTGGGGTATTTCAATTACACTCGAAATTGAGATATAGTTATAGGTGGATTGGGAATATCTCAATATCGCTGATTTCACGAAAATAAAGATGCCCAACGGTGTACGCCTCATGCCCACCGCGTGCTTGTCTTTCGTTTTCGGGTATAAACCTAGCCAATACTGTGCAAATTCGTGGTTGTTCTGGCACGGGGCTGAAGAGAGAACGCGGGAGAGGTGACCTTCGGTGCATATACACACTAATGCGGTACAACTGTAGAGCTAGTAACGGTGCATCTTGCATCTGCACGCCAGCCAAGTTTATAGAGATTGGAATACGTGATCTTTTCGATGTATATGTACGAAAGATACATTTTGCGTATAGCATCGCCATGTGAAACCACCATCATGTGCGATACCCAGAAGAGCACGCCAGGCATGGCAAATCGACGAATGCCTGTGGGGGACTGATTGGCCGAGAAATCTTTCCCATGCTGCCACACGGCCAACGATATCTTGGTGTATTGTATTACCGTCCACTGATTGAAACATCCGGTACTGCTGATCAATGGGCTGCAATGTGCATAGCCGCTGTGGCTTACATGTCTTTCTGCTCCGGAAGACTTCCTGAACCCATGAAACAAATCGCTGAGTATTTTCAGAATCCCAATTGCTGGAATGCTTTCCTCGACAGGCCACGAATGGAGACAGACAAAGATCTGTCTTCCAGTGGACATCATGAATTTGACTTCAAAGCCTAAGTACCACGCGACAAATCTCGGATGCACTTCATGCAGTGTAGCAGCGCAGTGCAGCACTCATGCAAGTAGGTCTATAGAAGGTCACGTTCCCAAGATCTTTCCCAGCGAAAAGGTGGTGACGGGTCCCGGAATCTCGTCCGAGAGAACACAATGTAATCTCAGGTAGACAAATACGACAGAAAAGATATTTCCTAGAATCGGGTGATGGCTCCAAATGGCAAGCTGAACAAATAAGTGCGTACTTGCACGATACCATCAGTATCAGTACCACCCCGGACTCATCGCCGGAAATTCCGCAAAGCATAACAATCACCAAACCAAGCCAACCCTTGAATCGTGGCGTGAGTGAGCAGCAAGTCTTCTTGAACAACAGAGAGGCAGGAAGATTATGGCAACAAACAAGAACTCACAACAGGCGGTGTATCGGTTCGAAATTAATGATTATTGTTGGATGATAATTTGACGGCCCTTTTCAACTAGATGGAAAGTTAGTTACCCATTGATTGTCTCGGGAATTGAATATGGGTGAGCATCGTGCTGTGTTGTTCAGGGAACAGCGTTGTTGTTTTCATTTGGCGATACTTGGTGAGGACGAGAATGAGCTCATGAGACGGCAGGGTTGGGAGGCGACCGAAAGGATTGTACGAATGGCACAGCGATATATGAAACCCCTTCATCGCAGCGTGAAAACACCTCGGTGTCAATACTGAAGGTATCTTGCATCTGCGGCTGCGTGTGCGTTTGCGTAACATATAACCCCCTCCTGGAAACAAAAAAACAGCCGAGGAAGCTCGGAATACCTGCACCAGTAGGCGTCGAGGGAAGGTCCGAGATATGTACAGATTTGCACAACCACACCAGAAAGAATCTACAATACAACTCGTTCGGATTTGCCTCCTGCGGCTTCAGGGACAACTTCCGCGGAATTCTTCGACGCCAATCAAGTCGCTTTGCTAACTTTTCCTTGATCTTAGTTTTTTTTGTAACTAAGAGTGTTAGCTACAAACTTACTTGCTTTTGCTTAGGCCCCTTTTATCTTAAAATCCAACCCAAGTTGCTCCACTTGTCGGTAACTTCCTTGGATCTTGGAATCCCGTAACTATTCCATTCATCCTTCCAGCTACGAAGCCTCTACGAAGAACCAAAGATCCTGTACGATGATCGTCATTTTCGAACGGGGTGCCACCAGGAAAACGTGGCAAAGCACCGTTTCTTTTCATATGGTCTGGCCTGCTCGGCTTTCTGCGGCTTGGTTTCGATCTAATCGATCCAATTGTTGGCCTTCCCCGGCTGTTTGATCCATTGGAAATTGACTCGGCTCACCTTGTACTTTGTAGATTCAACCATCTGGCCCCATGGATCATATGATCGCGGAACCTTGAAAGTTCGTTTCAAGGACGCAGAGACGCTAAGGTTCATTTCCTTTCGGAATGGATCTCAAATGGAACTTTCGAAGCTTTCATTTCTTCTCTAATCCATGTGCCTGTGACCCGATTCCGCGGCCTCAACGGTCTCCGTCTAGAGAGGACCGATCCTTGACCCATGATACAAGAGGCTTGTATGGATGCTGCAGCGCTGCTTCGACAATTGACGTATTTAGGGCAAGGCGGAGAATAAATCCGACTTTGCTTTTCGTGCTACTTGCATCTTGCAGCTTCTCACGATCTACACAAGTATTCGGCCACTTACTGTATGAGGTATAAGTTGGCCTAGAGGAAAACAAACTTTTGATTAGAACCCATCCCCGAGCGCTGTGCCTGACCTTAGCCTACAACAATCGCGGCTTACGATGGGATAGCTTACGATGGAATAACCCCTTCACATACAGCACGTTCATATGGCAGATTACGATACAGATATGATGCTGCGTGATAGATCATCGATGCCTTGAAAACATCAAGCATTACATTACTGCTCATAAGCCAAGATACACACTTCCTCAACCTATCCAATCTTGCCACATCGGCCTAAAAATCAAAATCAGATCATCTGTACCCTTTAATGAAGACAGGTCGACAGACGTACAAGCTACATTTCAATAGCAAAAATACGAAACAACCCCTCCGATCGAGTAAAGCGAGCAAAGCGGTAATACCAGATTTAGCCACCGGGTATCCTTCTTATGCTACCGTAATTCGATGACCCCTGTCGCTCTCGTCTATTTTCGATCCATGGGGATCCTATCTAAAGTTTCATCTCTTCCGGTCCCCTGAGTAGGACTAGTGAATAGGTGAGCTACCCCTGACTATTTGCAACTAAAGCATCTAATTTGATCCGCAGCTGCTAATCTATCAATACATCTTACTTATTCGAGGGTAGCGAGAGGTACAAGAGTTTCGTAAGAAAATCAGGCAGGAAGTCGGCAGAGCCGGGTAAAGGCCTACTTCTCGCCCCTAAAGCAAAGCATAGGCTGGCTAAATACCAATCCAACACATATAAACTGGACGAGTAGAAATTATCATCATCAGGTAGTTCTATTCGCTCTTGATACACATTTGATTGCAGAATTGTTAAATGCCATTCTAGATTTGCGAAAACAAGAGGCTCTGGCCGTTCACATCATTCCAGTCATCAACATGTGAGAACAGACCCATCAGTTAACGTTTGCGTAGGAGAGTAGAGTGAGTACAAGGCTAACACAGGGCACCTTTTCCACTGTTTTGGTTTCGGGGCAAGATCCCCAGCCATGAAAGCCAATAAATCAAATCTCTTCCTTTTCAGCAGTGAAGGTGGCCATGCCTCACATCAGTGTTTGTACGAATTAGTCTCAGTGTAATATAAATCACGCCTCGTGAGTCGTAATGTACCTGTTACAGAATTCTAGGCGAGCAATTGCGATAGGAGCTACTTCGTACTGGATGGATCCTCTACATCATAGTCTAGTAGGGTTGGGCTCTTTACGTGATCTAGATAGTTAATACATAATGTCACACGTGACGAAACTAATCCATTAGATAAAAGGAATTCCAGCTTCTAAATATTGATTGCATATTACAAAATCAATAAATTTCTAGATAAGTTCATCATTTCTTGCTGGAAAGATCTTTGCAATGATATAAAGAAAGCTTCAAAGCATAATCTTGTACTCGAGTAGTTTAATCTGGTTGATATTACTCTAGATACAATCAAAAAGGGCAATTCTATGTAGCATACACTGGCTGTGGCAGCCGCATGATAAACATACTACATTGACAGATATTGCAAGCATGTTTCCGCCGCTTCTGCATCCGACAAGGAGACTTCGAAGAAGAATGGCCCTGAAAGAGACCTGGGGGAAGCGGCACCTGGACTCTTTCGAGTATCTCATTCGTATCATTCATTAGTCGTGAGGTTGAGCCTCCTATTGCGACTCCAGGTCTAGATCAGGAAATAAATCGGCCTGGAAAGCACCTCCTGCCCCTATGATTACACGCACTAACCACTCAGACCTCCCTCTTGCTTTCTTGTAGAAAAGCTCTGAACAAACACATTCCAACTTCGGCCTTCTACAGCAATCAGATTACCGACGTATGTAACTCTTTCGGGCCTGAGCATCACATCGAGGCCCCCTCTCGGATGAGTTTGGCCGTCGAGGATTCGTAGTTGCACAAGTGGGCACGAGAGAAAAGGCTGAAGCATAGAGTGCCATTGAGCCCTTGAAGGGTTACTGCATGTGGAGGATGGTTGGAATAGCCCAATACGATATCATACGTTTCCGTCCATGACTACTTGATGACATCTGTCGCGGTGATATCCCCTGCCTCTCGTCGATGTATTTTCCGGGGAATGATGACACCACCACCGCACCGTATCGAAGCTCCGATTCCTTCCATACAGACGTTCCCCGAGCATCCTGCATGCGGTCTCAAAAGAAATATCTAGATATGTGTGAACCAAAGGCTCATGCCTATTTGGGCATAACCACCACGCTCCACCAGTATGAACGATGCACATAGCTCATGATGATAGTGTGACTCTTTTTGACATTTTTGACATTTTCCTCCACCACTCACACCGCCGCAACGCAGAGGAGACGAAGGGCCCCTGCGAGATATGCTCACCATCTTTTTCTTTTTCTTTTTCCCTGATCCACGACGCTACGGGAAACTGGACCCAAGACCGAATCACCCAGGCAGCGACAGGGTTTCCTCCATGTGAGGAGCCTGCACATAATTTCTCAATAATCGTCCCTCTCATATTAGCTTCTCCCTCATCCTTAGCCCAACGGGTCACGGAGACAAATGCCGGGGCGTGTGGATACGTTCGAGATACGGTAGTACCGTCTGATACACGGCTTCTAGCACAGAGGCCCAAACCCGTGTGCGCCCCATAGAGACAACGCTCAACATGGCCTTAGCCTGGGAGCGGACGAGCCACGACTTGTAATTATAGAGCAGCTTCTCTTATCCTCGTCACCGCCTGATGGAGTGTCATAAACAGAATGCTATTAAAGGTTGGCGCCGCTACTACCCACTACGTCTGATTCTGCTTCCGCTTCTGCTTCTGCTTCTGCTCCTCAACGTCTCCATCCAGCGGTCAGCTACATATTTCTTCCCTTGCTCCCCATCATTTTTTGGGTTCTTTTGGATCTTCTCGCAACTCTTTTTTTGAGAAAAAAAAATTTCTTCTTCCACCATCAAGAAAAGAACTGGCCTTTTTTTTGCTTTTCTTCAACTGTATATTGCTTGTGCATCGACTCAATTCAATCATATAAAGTTTGATTGCACAACATAAAGCAAAGACCGGGAATCGTATTTGGAAGGATCCAACGAAAATATATAAACATACTCTCAACCTTGGGAAATATTGAACTTTCTATTTAACAATCTCACATTTCTATCGACCCGTTCTGCATCTTCCAATCGAACTACGACACTCGACCAACCAATCAAATCGACTTCCACCTCCTCATCGACGCCCTACAGAGAGGTAGCGGACATGCATTCCGCGGCAGGACAGACAGGAGCGCAGAGGCGGACCCCTCCCTTCCCCACGAAGCAGATGACAATCCTGGGTATGTTTGTGTGAATATCACGCTGGCGTGTATTGCCGCATGGCAACGACCGCCCCAATTGTACAATTACTGACCCCATACGCTAGCACTATGTCGGATCTGCGAACCCATTGCCTTCATGTCCATTTTCCCCTATATCTACTTCATGGTCAAGGACTTCCACATCACTGACAATGATGCTCAAATATTCATGTACTGTGGCATGGTCACCTCGGCTTTCGCGTTCGCAGAATTCTCATCCGGGGTGGCTTGGGGTCGATTGAGCGATAAAGTTGGGCGAAAACCGGTTCTCCTTACCGGACTTGCGGGTACGGCCCTGAGCATGCTCATCTTTGGATTTTCGCCCAACCTGCCAACAGCATTATTGGCACGCGCGCTGGGCGGCCTCTTGAACGGGTATGTTTCCGGCCCCCTGTCATTGTTTGGCGCTGTGGTGTCTGATGAATTTCTTCTTCCAGCAATATTGGTGTTTTGCAGACCACCGTAGCCGAGATGGTGACGGTGAAGGAACATCAGCGTAGGTGATCTGTCACTTTGGGTTTCAGAGTTTCGTTTTGACAAGTCATAGCTCGCGCGTATACAATCATGCCATTTGTTTGGTGTCTTGGGTGAGTCTGAATTAATTGTCAGCCCTTGTCAGCCCTCAACTTTTTCGCTAAATGTTATATCTGCAGATCCATCCTAGGGCCGTCCCTTGGAGGCGCACTGGCCAGACCCGTGGTCAATTGGCCAGGAATCTTTCAGCAAGGAACGATTTGGGAAAAGTTCCCTTACCTTCTGCCCAACCTCGTTTGCACAGTTGTCGTAACTTGCGGCGTGATTGTCGGAATCTTATTCTTGGAGGAGACACATTCGGAGAAAAAATATCGCCGGGATCCCGGATTGGAAGCGGGAAAATGGATTGTCCGCAAATTTACATCATGCACCGAATCAAAGAGCAGTCGATGCGAGAAAGTGGCGGACGCTGACGAGATTATTTCGCTGTTGAATGATGATTCGGAGGATCAGCCACCAGGATATCGCACAACCCAAGGATCGCCTAGGCTTTCGTCAACTGCAGCTCCGAAGGACCCGCAAGAACCCTTGGATTTGAATGCACATGACCAATTCGTTGTTCCTGCAAGAACTAAACCTGCAGCAACGAAGGCATTCACGAGACAGGTCATCATCAATATTATCGGTTATGGTATCTTGGCTTAGTAAGTCCAACGCTCCTCGTACAGCCAGGTTTAGTGACTAACCCGAGATTTCCAGCCACACAATGACCTTCGATTCTATGCTCCCTACGATGCTTTCTTACAAGAGAGAGGAAACTGCTCAACCACTCCCAGAGCCTCGATTGCCCTTCAAATTCGTCGGTACATATGGCATGAGCTCTTCAGATGTCGGTGTCGTTCTTTCCGTCCAAGGATTATATTCGATGATTGCTACCATCTTCCTATTCCCCATTGTCGTTCGACGTCTTGGGGCTTTGACTTTGTTCCGAACCATGGCAATTTCCTACCCGATTCTTTATATTGTCACGCCCTACTTGGTCCTCCTTCCGGAAAATCTTAAAATGTTTGGCTTGTATGCGGTCGTCATCTGGAAGTGTACTTTCTCGACCATGACTTACCCAAGCAATGCTATCCTCTTGACTAATTCCGCACCATCACTTTTGATGTTGGGGACTATCAATGGCGTCGCCGCATCAACCGCCAGTATTTCCAGAGCGTTTGGACCCACCGTCTCAGGGTTCCTCTTGTCGGCCGGTGCCAGTTTGGGATACTCTGGTCTTGCGTGGTGGTGCAGTGCTATCATTGCCATGATCGGTGCCATCATTAGTCTCAACATGACTGACAATGGTGGTAGAATGGATGTTGATGAGAAGAGCGAAGAGGAGCCAGAGCAAGCATTCGACGACGAAATGCTTGATCACTGTGCTCCAGATACTGGCATCGCCGCTGGCGCCGAGCCAAGGAACACAATTGTCGAAAACTAAAATGAGATTTTGATCATTTCTTATCGATTCACGACTAATGAGATTTCTTTCGAACCCTTTTCAATTCTTTACGACTACTCCTGGGTGGGTATCTGTATAAAAAAAATTAGTTTGGCCCATTTGGGGCAGTTTCCGCGGGGGTTCTTGTTTCGACGTTAGATATCCCTTATGCCTCTGAGCGCTATACATCACGGTGATGGTATTTTATATCAAGGTGTTTTTTTTTTTCTCTTTTTTTTTTTTCTTTCTTGGGAGGGGACGGCGGGCGCAATCGGAGCTATGGAGCTATACAAGAAAAGGGTTCGTTTGCGAAAACGGTATTTTTTGGCCAAAAAATTTCGGGATGGCAGGAGGAGTTTCGAGCAAAAAAGGGAGATATTGACATCGCATTGCGCGCGAGGGATGGCAGTGCCGGAATACCGTTTTTAATGGCCAAAATAGGACACCTGAGAGAATCAATAGCTAGGCTTGGCTAGCTTCGCATATTATATTCTATACATACATATATATATGGCGTTTTAATTAATTTAATGGTCGAGTCGACGAAACGGATACTGTAGTTAATTTATATTATATTATTGCTGTAATCACATGTGTTGGTCTATTAGACTTTTCCTCGTCCCGTCCTGGGTGCTGGTCGTGGATGAGAATTGATCACTCGAGTGCCCCTTCATGGATTGGGACTTTTACCGACTGGTGGACTAATTATCTCGTAGATTAGCTTGGGAACGTCAACTAGAGCACTCGAGTAGATGTCAATTAGACTTTCGGTGCCAAGTAACCTTAAGCCACGAGTACCTGCTCATATATGGATATATGGATATATGTATGTATTTATATATTTATATATGCTCGAGTATGTTTGATGCTTACAACATTTGGACACGAGTAGATGGATCGATATTTATCCGAGCAAGTATTGTGCTCGTGCGGTGCGAGTATTCGATTGGTCGAAGCTCCCACCACTCTTCGCATTCAGCTAATCGACGATTAGATGTTTTAGTCGTCTATCTGCTTTATCAGTGACATTTATCAGTGACCTTTGCTCGATCTAGTCTTAGCGCGAGTGCAATAAAAAGAATTTATTATCTATCCATGATATTTCCGGCTGCATCGACAACTACATTATTTGAATCACGGGTCTTCATACAGTAAATCCCACACACAGCGCAGAGGAAGACACATCTAATTTGCTATTAATCATCATTCTTTGGCATTCTGCATCTGCATCTGCATCTGCATCTGGATCTGGGAAAGGAAAAGGAAGAGGAAGAGGAAGAGGAAAAGAGGAAACTTTAAAAGTGTGATAACAAAACATCTGACATTTTTGCCGAGGCGAGGGACCAAACTAAGGTTATCTTTCAGACAGCACTCGTGTATTGAAAGCGGAACTCATCATTAAACAATTGCGAACTCGGATGTTGAGAACGAGCAGGATGAGTGAGAATAGGCGCGTGTAGGGGCCAGTATACTCAATCGCATGCGCGGCTTCAATTGATGACCACCGAGTACATCCGCGATATCATTCACTGCGCCGAAGATATATGCACACACATGCGCATTCGACGAGGTTGAGAAGACGATCGACGATCGACGATCGACGATGAACCCCCACTCGCCATCTGCGAACCCAAGTGGTTATCCGAACAAACGAGCAAGGCATGGTTCTCCGGGGGCTTCGAGTCCTGCATCTGTTGCGGTAGTCAAAAATGATAGTCCCAAAATCGCGTCGGAGGAAACTGTGCCTGCGGAACCATTGCCGGTGAAGCCCGAGGGGACTAGTGGAGGTAAGGCAGGACAAAGTAACAGTTTTCGCAATGTGAGCGCGTGCAACAGGTGTCGGTTGAGGAAGAATAAATGCGATCAGAACTTGCCCAGTTGCACGAGTTGTGAGAAGGCGGGCCATAAATGTGTGGGATATGACCCGATTACCAAGAGGGAAATTCCGAGGAGGTGAATTTTCCCTACCTACTGCTTACGATAAGGATTCATTGGAGCATCGAGAGCTAACACTTAATGATGATAGCTATGTATATTATTTGGAGACGAGAATGGCACACCTCGAGTCCTTGTTGATGCAAAATAATATTGCATTTGCGCCAGCTGAAGTCCTGGAACACTCTCCGAAGTCTGGGACAGATCCTGCGGCTGTGAATACTCCGAGTGATGATGGCAGAGCGGCGTTCAATGGGGATTCGGCTCTTGTGCGGAAACAAACGCAGGATGAAGTGGCGTGGAATGAGAGGCAGAATGAGTCCGAAAAGGTGAACAAACTGATGTCGAATATCAAGAGCGTTTCTGTGCAGGGGGCTTCAGACAAGAGGTACTTGGGCTCGACATCCGGTATATCGTTTGCAAGAGTGGTATTTGCGGCAGTAAGGTCTTCTGTTTCGGGCGCGGCCAGTGATACGAGTGGTGTCAGGTCTTCCAAGCCACCTGGAAATTCTAAAGCTGCTGCACAAGATGGGACTTCCATGCGCGATTCGTTCTTTGGTTTGCATACAAAACCTACCATCAACCAGGCGCCATTTCCTGACAAGGATGTTGGGAAGAGATTGGTAGACTTTTATTTCGAGTATGCCAATCCACAGATACCTATATTACATCGAGGAGAATTTATGAAAATGTTTGACGAGGCGTACGCCGCTGAGGAGAACAGAGTGAGAACTCCACGGGAACTCTATATGCTTAATATCGTGTTTGCTATTGGTGCTGGAATCTTCCTTGGTGACACGGGTGTTCGGGTGGACGTGAAAAAGAACACCAACGGCGAAAAATCAAATCGCACAGCTAGCGGAAAACAAGGTCAGCCCGAAGAATATCACGCTTCGGCAATTGTTCATCTCGAAGCGTGCCTCAGCTCTTCAGGCGATAGAGTTGATGGCTTTGGTGGAGGACTGGAGGAACTTCAAGCTGTTTTGCTTTTGGCTGGATTTGCGCTGCTAAGACCTGTGGCTCCTGGCTTGTGGTACATTATTGGAGTAGCGGTACGGTTAGCAGTTGATCTTGGCCTGCATTATGAAGATGGGAAGGATATTGAAGTTCCCATACTAGAGGCACCTGGAGTAAAGAAAGAAGATGCTGAGACTGCAAGGCTGCAGCGCGAACGTACACTTCGAGAACGAGGTCGTCGTGAATACATTCGAGATTATAGGAGAAGATTGTGGTGGTGCACATACTCTTTTGATCGACTTGTCTCAACATGTGTTGGGAGGCCATTTGGCATCACCGATCAAGTGGTGACGACGGAATTTCCCTCTTTGCTCGACGACAAATACATCACGCCCGCTGGCCTGCAAGATCCTGGAGTTGGCGGGGCGAGTTATAAACATGCGGCTTATCATTACTTCCGTCTCAGGTTGCTACAGTCTGAGATCTTGCAAGTATTACAACATCAGCAGGCACTACATGCGCGAGCCGGTGGTGCGAATCAACGCAATCCCTTTATGCATACGCAACTTCCATCCCCATTCCTGGTGAAGTTCGATAGTTTCCGTTCTTGGCGCATTGATATCGACAAACGTCTCTGGGAATGGAAAACATCTGCTCCCACCAAACGGGAGACGGGTGTGGAGTTCTCGGTAGAGTTCTTGGAGCTCAATTACTGGCAGTGCGTTATCATGTTGTACAGGCAGAGCCTAAGTGTACCGCCAATGTTTGAAGGAGAATTCAGTACAAGTGAGGAGGTGGAGAGTCCTAGTATACTTAATGTGGAACTGAGGGAAGACGAAGAGAGAGTCTTTTTGAAGGTTGCGGAGGCGGGGCAGAGAGTGCTGAGATTGTATAGACAATTGCATCGAGTGCGACTTGTTAACTATACCTTCTTGGCCACGCATCATTTGTTCACAGCGGGTATTTCATTCTTGTATGCCATCTGGCATTCTCAGGTTGTCAGGAGTCGCTTGGTTGGTTCACTTACATTCATCTCAACTCTCAAGACGGTTACTAATTCTGATCATAGACAATGGATGAGGTTGATTTCACAATCTTAGCTGCAACATCTGTCCTAGGGGATCTCATCGAGAAATGTCCTCCAGCTGAGGCATGTCGAGATGCCTTTGATCGCATGGCCAAAGCTACAGTTCAGATGTGTATGTCTACTACTGGCTTTGGCTCTGGGGCTCAGCAGGGTTTCCATTCCAGACGCTCTCATCACGCTGGTGGTCATCATCATTCACAATCTCAATCGGACGACTACTTCAATGCTAACAGTTCTCGACTTCGGAGACCCCCTCAGTCTAATCGTCCCAAGCCCCAATTCGATATGGCTCTTAATGATCTCTTCCCCCCTCAAGCTTCCCAAGTCGGTACCAATGGACATTCCAGGGAGGCCTCTGTAAACAATCAATCGAGGGCTGGGTTTTCTAATGAAAGACCTAATTCGCGAAATAGCACGGGTTCGATTAATGCCGTTAAGACGGAATTTGATGCGTATAGAAATGATACCAACCCATCACAAATGCCCTCACCCAACTTCGCCATCTCACCCCCTTTTAGTAATCTAGACAATAACATGAATATCGATCCCAACCTCTTCCCAACGCACCAACGTCCGTTACAAAGGTATACATCATCGATCCCAGGACAAACACCAAACCCAAATCCCGAAATTTATCGATACGACGACCCTTCTTCCAATGCAGCAGCTGGCCACAACAATCACAATCACAACAGCAACAGCAACACCTACAACTTTGATTTTCAAAACGCTCCCGGCTTGGGCTTCTTGAACTACGCGGGTGCAGGATATGGTGGGGCGGGCGTGGGGGGCGAGGCCGGTGATGCAGGCGATGATTGGGATTTGAGCGCCTTTGATGTCGGGTTTGGTGAGAACTTGGGTGATGTTACGGCGGTTGGGGGCGTGGGTACCGGCGGTGGTCCTGCGGGTATTAATTTGCTGGATGAGTATTTCTTTGGGTCGTGAGGGGTTTGGATTTTGGAGGGGAAGGAGGGG
>NGKF01000035.1:198324-209334 GCA_002162555.1 Monilinia aucupariae | reverse complement strand
TTCTCCTTCTCCTTCTCCTTCTCCTTCTCCTTCTCCTTCTCCTTCTCCTTCTCCTTCTCCTTCTCCCCCTTCATCTCCTTCCATAAAATAAGAAAACAAACAAAATCCATCTTCCCATATCATCCCAGGAAAAGCAAATCATTACATTACCCCTTAAACCGTCTAATATGCATCTATATCTCCATATCCACACATCCACACAACACATCCACACAACACATCCACACATCCACACAACACATCCTCGCAACAAATCCTCACAACACATCCACACAATACTCCACCACCAATACAAATCAACAAACCAACAAGAAGAAAAAGAAATACTCATACACATCCTCCGCAAACAGAAAGATAAAAAGCCATGCCCTCGTAATTTCCCCAAACTCTATCTATCTCTAGATTTAGCTCATGGTAGACATGGCAGGTATGTATTCAGAGCCATCAATCTCGAGTACAAGATCTCGGGTGCAAGATGCACGCTTTTATTTAGATGACAGAATCAACCGATAAATCCAAAGGTGTGATGAAGAAATCTCGTGCATGCGTATGTGCATTGCATGTGTGTATGTATTCCCCCCCTTCCCTCCCATTATATCGACCGAGTAGAAAGAATTGATTAGGATTAGGAGTGGGAGTGGGAGAAGAAATCGGCATCTCTTTGGAGATTCTTATTATTTATCTTGGATTTCTTGGATTCTTTCTTTCTTTCTTTCTTCTTCTTCTTTCTTCTTTCTTTTCCTTCCTCCCTTCCCTCCTTCTCAGAAAGTATATATACACATACACATACACACACATACACATACATACACACACATACACCAGCAACACCAGCAACAGCAATAACAGCAATAACATCAATAGAAAATCCCTCTACATACACATAAACCTCACTCATAAACCTCACTCATAACTCCTCTACATACGCAAACTGAATGAACAATTCAATTCATCACATTACATCACAGTTCAATTCATCACATCAAATCACAATTCATCACATCACAATTCATCAAATCACAATTCATCAAATCACAACTCAACTCAACTCAACTCAATTCTCCAAGTAGACTCACGACTCACGATTTACCTTTTACCATTTACCATTGAACTTTGGAGGGCAAAAAGCAAAAGCAAAAAGCAAAGGGCAAAAAGAAACCAAGATCCGAAGAGTAAGAGATAAAGAACGGAATTGTCATATATACATATATACATATATACATATATACATATATACATATATACATATATACATATACACACACACACATATACACAAATGCAAATACAAGTACGGGACTTAATTTTACTTGGACCTTTCTACACCCACTTCCACTTACACGCACATACACAAGCAATCAAGAGATCATGTTGTATTCCATCCATTTCGCAAGACCTTGACGCGTGTTTGATATGATATGATATGATATGGTAAATAATATATTTATCCATCTACCATTGTACCAGTGTATAAATATATTAATCACCATCACCATCACCATCATCATCATCACCAAAAATAGCCTTAAAGACCGCCTCGCTAGCCCTTTGACCCTCCAACGCATCATTTCTCTCCGCGTCAACAACTAGCAGGCGCTGCTGCTGCTGCCGCTGGATCCCTTCATCTCGAACCTGCCCATCTGTGACGAGGGTTGGATTTTCGAGGGTAATATTCATATTCATATTCACATCCCCATCCCCATCCGCATCCCCATCTCCATCCTCCTTCTTCATCCCCAACTCTCTACTCGTAAAACCATTTGAATTGCCCGCCTCAATCAACATGCGGTCAAGATCCCTCCTCCCCACCAAATCCGGTGGCGCTTCCCTTCCCACCTCATGCTCTTCACCTGTAGCCGTAGCTGTGGTAGAGGTAGGATGTACGTGTTTCGGAGGCTGAACATTAAACCTCTTGCACAGTAATCGAGTAGGGAACCAATCCTTCCTCTCCCTAGTCATCGACCCATACATTCCCACCTTTGCCGCCTGTTCCGCCGGATCTTCTTTCACTGCCGCTCGACTCAGGAGATCATTCGGCGCACCACTGTGTCCTGGCACGATTGTGCTTGAAGGAGAAGAAGAAGAGGAAGTTGTAAATCTCGTAGCCATCAATCCAGTCATGGGTTTAAAAATCTGTGCACAGTTGGCGAATTCTTTGAGTTCTTTGAGCCAATCCTCTTTGGTCGTCAACAAGGCCTTTTCCGGCATGGTCGTGACGATTCCCGCTTGGTGTTCGAGGTAAGCACGGTAGCGAACCCGTTTCGCTTCATCTTCGCTGTAGACGCTGGAGCAGCGCATGAGTGCTGCATCGGCAGTATACTTATCGATCTTGGGGATCTGAGAGAGTAATTCTTGTTGTCGTTGTTCGGGGGTCATAGCATAGCCTTCGGGAATCTCGCCTAGGCCTTGGGGTAAATTGGTTCTTCCAGAAGCGGCAGCTAAGCGATCGCGTGCAGAGCGAGAAAGGAAATCGAACACGGATTTTCCGGGTAGAGCTGCTTCTCCGAGGATAGAGGCTCGTGACCTGGGGTCCAGTTTAGATGCTTTTGCTGCTTCTGAAGTGGATAGATATTGTGAGTGTGTAGAATGGGATTTGGATTTTTTGGCAGATTTCCATCCTTCCGGAATGGTGGGTGGTGGGTATTTTGAAAGCGATTCGGACATTGTTGATGTAGTTGAGTCATTACTCAGAATGAACCCATCCAGGGGTAACCGACCATCATGACATTTTCGTAGCCCAGCTGCCGCTTTCGCCAGAGCAGTCTTCTTTGATATAAAGACAGGTTTAGATTTTAATAATGAATTGGCTGCTGAGGATAATGGTTTCTTTTTCTTCTTATCTCCCCCTATTACTCGATTATAGGATATTCGTGGTCCAATCTCATAAGGATCTTCATCATCCGAACCTGTATCATTGAGTATGCCAATACCAATTCCACCTCGAGAGCGTTTCTTCTTCTTCTTAGTACTCTTAGGTGCTATTGAAAAGGGCCTATCATCGTCTTCATCCTCCGACCTCTCTTTCTCGGAACCGAATCCATTAATTGGTGTCAACTTTGTCTCACCATCAAACCCTAAGCCCTTATGATCATCCTTCCGGACGAAATTAATCATGCGAGTATTTTCGGGTGCAAAGAGGTACGTCGCATCGGTGTCTGCCCCCGGCCTTTCGATACCATCCAAGCGTGCTTTGCGTCTAACTTTTGGACCTACTCCTTGCCCTTCCTTCCAACCCATTTTCTTCAGTAGCTTTACACCCATCGTCTCCCCATCGGCTTTGAAGAGATCAAGAAATGCACCTCTGCGGATGGAATCATCCTGAGTAGAACCCAGTCCCGCGAATCCTTCGGTGGTTTGTACTCTTTGCGCTTCAGCTGCATCCGCAATATCCTCATCGTCCATAAAATCTTCGGGCCGTTGTAGCGGTGCCTTGGTAACATCTTTATGTCGATTCGTTCGAGAGGAAACGAATGTCGATGGAGTCCATCCTTCTTTGGACCCGACCGTATTGAAATATCTATGATGAGTTAAAAACTACCACGATGAATAGATGAATATGGTTGACTGTAATGACGGGAGAAAACCCACCCTGCACTGAACCCACCAGTGAACGCCCCATGTAGTCTTTTCAACCCCCTCTCATCGCGAACTTCCTGCTTCCACACTGGTACATAAGATCCATCGTCGCGGACATCTGCATCTCGTGGCGGTAACGGGGTTCCGTATACTACGAAAGGCGCTTGTTGAGCTTGCAAGTCTGCTTCATACGTTGCTCGCGAACGTTTTCCGGACATGTTAGAGACATGAAGATATGACGATATGAAGGTGGTCTAGAACAATATCGAGGGATTTGCAAACAGTCGAGGCTGCATCCACCAGATCAATTCTCGGATAGGAATAGTCAGCCTTGTCACCGTTACTGGGTTCACAGTTCCAAGGGATAAATTTGATTCGTTCAGTAGACGCGAAGAGACCAGGGCCAATGTAAGGGAACCTAATTATAGCACAGGGTGAGCTTTTCCTGTTTGAGGCATTTCCGATTACATCAGTTTTTGATGGCATGATATATATAACATCGATTATCATATAGATATTCATATACTCTATATATATATGGATATATATATATACATGTGACTTAGGGAGCACAAGGTTTGGAACATGACTTGGCTCGTCAATCATCCAACCATCGAACCAGACATTCCATGGTGTTGGATCGGCTTTCTCTTCGTCATCTTATTTGGATATACTCGAGTATTACAGGACTGTATATCATATCTGACACTCGTAAAACAATCTAGATTTCGATAAATGCATAGCGATATCTAAGCAGCTAGGAGGTAATAGAGTTTACTGCGCTGCCGAGATAGTTTAGATACTCTTAGTTGATGCTATTCCCCCAAGTAGATCAAACGATGCGACGATACGAAATATCGTGATCGATAGAATGAATTAGTTTTGTAGATTATATCATTGTAAATTATATCATTGTAAATTATATGATTGTATCTTTTTGATTATGATTATACGCGTACGAGTGTAAAGGAAAAAGAAAAGAGAAGTCCTTGGCGCTTATAACCCCCTCACACATATGTATCTTGGTAGGTTTCCAAGCTTCCTCTGCAACCATCCCCCAGATTCTGCTTGCGCAAGACCAGCCATCTCTTGTACTCTTGAAGCCTTCCCATGACTATTATGTACTGGTGTTCCTAGGTTACATCGACCAACACCTCCACCCTTACCAATCTCATCATCATCTTCTTCTCTTCTCTTCTCCTCCCCTTCTCTTCTCCTCCCCTTCACGCTTCACCTCACTTCACCTCACTTCACCTCACTTCACCTCCCCTCGCCTCCTTTCCATCACATCACATTCCATCTCGTTCTCCTCCCTTCCCTTCCCTTCCACATACTTGATGTCCCCGTGGACAGACATGAAAACTTACATCCTGTTCAATCCTACCGACTAGCCAGGTTCTATCCATATCGTATCATCCACACACATCCATCACCCCAACCTTATTCACCCGGGAAGTCAATAATCTTACCATCAACTGTTATCCTCTTCACTCACCCACTCACGACTCACGACTCATTATCAACCACCACCACCACGGCTTCTTTAAACTTCCCTTACTCTAACGACAAATCAACCTAATATTCTTCCTTTTCCTTCTCTCTCTCTCGCCCTGCCATACCTTCATCATTCACCCACGAGAACCAATCCATTAAATTAAATCCATCCATTCCAAAACTATTCAATCCTGACTTCTTTACCTTTCAATCTACATACAACGTGACCTTCTTGTCTAGGGATAACCATAATTAATTGACTAGGGTCCGGCGTTGGTCGCTGCAGCTGGCACCCTGTCCCATTTCTTTCGGTTGCTTAATTCCTCCTATGGCGACAACAACTTCCGTCTCGCCAACTACGACTGTTGAGCGAAATACTTCACGAAGAGGTCACAACAATAACTCCATCCCAAGTCGTTCCCAATCCACAAGGGTAAAAGGTAGTACGCCAGGATCACCACAACGCTCACATTCACATCAGCATCGAGGCTCATCACGACATGCGCCTATAGAGGAGTCGGTACCCCAGCCTACTACTTATGAGAGCACGAGCGTCGCGCACCCATCGAGAAAAATATCGAGCAGAGACGGCCCAGCTCCTTCGAGACACGAATCTACGAGAAGCGCAACAAGTAATCATCGATCAAATCATCACGGTCGACATTCAAACGACATGGCGACCGCTGCAGCAAACGGCGGAGGCCCAGCTCCCGTGGTGACACCGCAAGAGTCAAGGCACGCGGCACATAGGGGGAAGTCAAGAACGACGATACCAGCACAATCCGGAAATTGGATCTTAGGCAAGACAATTGGTCAGGGTAGTATGGGTAAAGTGAAGCTGGCAAGAAAGATGGAAGGCGGCGAGCAGGTATTTTTCCGCTCCCTCCTGCGATGCCAACCTTGGCCTTTGCTAATCATGGTGCATAGGTTGCGGTCAAGATTGTTCCGCGGGGATCCACCGATGATAACCACAACCAAAGTCGAGCTGATAAAGAACGAGCGGATCATTCGAAAGAAGTCCGCACAGCCAGAGAGGCTGCTATCGTGACCCTTTTGGATCACCCATACATCTGCGGCATGAGGGATGTGGTGCGTACGACATACCATTGGTATATGCTGTTTGAATATGTCAACGGAGGACAGATGCTCGACTACATCATATCTCATGGGCGATTGAAGGAAAAGCAAGCTAGAAAATTCAGCAGACAGATCGCCAGTGCTTTGGATTATTGTCATCGAAATAGCATCGTCCACCGAGACTTGAAGATTGAGAACATTCTGATCAGCAAGACTGGGGATATTAAGATTATTGACTTCGGTCTGAGTAATTTGTTCGCACCACGAAATCACCTGAAGACTTTCTGCGGCAGTCTCTACTTCGCAGCTCCCGAGTTATTGCAGGCCAAGGCGTATACTGGACCCGAGGTTGATGTTTGGAGTTTTGGCATTGTACTTTATGTTTTGGTTTGCGGCAAGGTCCCTTTTGATGATCAAAGTATGCCAGCGTTGCATGCGAAGATTAAGAGAGGAATCGTCGATTATCCCAACTGGCTAAGTCCTGGTGAGTGCGTCTTGTTATTTTGAATTGATATGGTTCTCTGACGATGAGCAGATTGTAAGCATCTTATATCAAGGATGCTTGTGACGGATCCAAAGCAACGTGCAACGCTACAGGAAATCATGACCCACCAGTGGATGATAAAACAATATGGTAGTCCACCCGAAAACTACCTACCAGCTCGAGAACCTCTTACGCTCCCTCTCGACGACGACATCATCAACGATATGACTGGCTTCGACTTTGGCCCACCAGATCTCATCAAACAACAATTGGCTGATGTTATCAAGTCTTCCGAATATGGACATGCTGTACGTTTGGCAATGCAGGAGAGAGAGAATGCTGGTCCTCCTCGCGACTCGGAGAAGAAGAGAGGAGTATTTGACTTTTACAAGAGAAGAAATTCGACTACGAGCCGAGATACCTTGACTGCACCAAGCGCAGAATTCCTACAACTCGGCAATGACCCCTGCAATGCCTACCACCCTCTCATATCAGTATATTATCTGGTGAAGGAGAAACGGGAGCGTGATGCACTGGAGGCTCATCCAGGCGCAACATCAATGCCACGGGTTCCAGGCGAAGCACCTCTCCAAATGGGAGAAATATCCGCACCGAAGCCAGCGTACACCAACACTACTGCTTATGAGATGCCAGGTGAGAAGGCTACAGGAGGTCGCTCCCGCCCGCGTGCTCGTACGCATGGGGAGGAAGAAGTCACAGATGCGCTGAAGAATCTCAAAATTCCTGGTTCAGCCGCCCCTCCATCACCTGCAATCGTGGAACCTGTAGAGCAAGCTGCTCGCAAAGAAAGCACCGCGGCTGGTATCTTGAGAAGGTTCAGTACACGGAGACGCAAGGAGCCCCCATCGTCTGACAAAACCGGCAATCATTTGACTGTCGGGTCGGCAAATGAGTCATCAAATCTTAAGAAGAGTTTTAGTGTTCGTCGACATCGTGATCGGGATGGAGATGGACATCTTCGCGCAAGCGGAAGTGAGCGCCAGCATAGTGATCTTCTCACTCCAAGGTCTGCCGAGGCTTCGCGTGCTTCTAAGTTGGGTCGATCGACCAGCGTGAACTCTGCCGAATATAGACGACGAGAAAGACGTGGAGATCGAGCAGGTGCCGGTGCCGGTGCAGGTGCAGGAGTCACCGCTTCGGAAGCAATGCCACCTCACATCACTTATAAAGATCCTCCTCCAACTAGTGGCTCAGATCGTCCGGCAATGAATGAGAAGCCACATCGCGAGGGTGAAAGAGCTGGTCTCAACCCTAGAGGAGCCACTACGAGAGCTAAATCGTTAGGCCATGCCAGGAGAGAAAGCATACAGGCTAGGCGAGCTAGAAGGGAGGAGGCTCGGGAAGCAAATGTACCCGAGGAGACCGATGTTGAGATTGGTAACGTCAGTGGTCTATCAACTGAACGTGTTGACACTGCAGAGAATGTTAAGCCTGTATTTCTCAAAGGGTTGTTCAGCGTATCTACCACATCAACCAAACCGGTTCAGGCTATTCGCATGGATATCATCAGAGTATTGAAACTTCTCGGGGTGGATTTTACCGAAATACGTGGCGGGTTTAGTTGTCAACACATCCCTAGTATTGACTTGAAGAAGGTCATGGATGTACCTCCCAGCAGTCATGGCAATCATACCCCTGGACATAAGAGGAATTTTAGCTTTGGAGGTTTCATGGGAGGTGGTAACAATGCGGAAAGAGATCGTGAGGATTTCCGCGAAGCCGAAAGGGCACCAGCAAATCCAAGAACTCCACGTAGGGGTCGTGCTCCCGAAAATAGCTTCTCAAATTCAGATGCGTCTGATGAAAGTGTCACTCGACATGGTGATTCATCAGCTCGAGCAGTGGGTGAAACCAGCACACATGTTCAGAGTGAACTTGGTGGTAGCATGGTTCTTGAATTTGAGATCTTCATCGTCAAAGTTCCTCTTCTATCCTTACACGGCATCCAATTTAAGAAGCTTCGTTCAGGAGGAACCTGGCAATTTAAGAATATGGCCGATCAAATACTTCGCGAGCTTCGATTATAAAAATCCTCACGACACATTAGGACACGAATACGCTAGTCCCACGAAGATTGCTATTTCAGTTTTAATACAGAAAGCTTTCAATTAGCTATTCTTTCATTATTTCACCCTTACCACGTCTATGGATGAATAAGTGATTGAAATAAAGACAGCATGCATTACTCTTGAGACGAATTCCTTTTGTTGGCGAAATTGATGAAAAGATGTCATGCGTCATTACATATTACTGGCCATTTTGGTTATTGACATGCACACAAATTTCTTTTCTTTCCTTCAATGCTCGAAAAATGGTGTATCTACTTGCTTTGGGAACCTGTAGAGGTTCATATATGTAGTAATTATGGGACAAGAGTTCTTTGAGGGGAATGAGGGACGGAATTTGAGTTTTGGGAATTTCTTTGAATCTTCTGGGGTTTGGGGGGTGGGGAGGGGATTTGGATCTGGGGTTTGGGATATTTTATCGTGAAAGAAAGGAAACAGACATATGAAGAGGATAAAAAGTGGTTGATTGGCTAGGGAGTGTTGTGTATTTGAGGTGTTTGGGCATAAGAGTCGAGTATGGGAGGGAAGGAAGGAGGGAAGGGGGTAAGAAGTGAAGAGGCGAAGAAGCGAAGAAGCGAAGAAAGGAAATGAAGGAGCCGTGGTGTGGGTAGGACAAGAAACAAGGATAGATAATTTCTGATACTGCATTCCTTAATTTTGAAGCACCTCGTGGCAGATTAACTTACTGGATCATCTATCTCTCTGTCTGTCTCTCATAGTTGAAGTTTCCCTATCTTTCTCTTTTTTTTCTTCTATTCTCTTCTCTTCTCTTCTCCTTTAACTGATTTATATATGTTATCTTTTCACTCACTCACTCACTTACGAGCGAGTACGTATTTACTTATCTTACTCTATCTACTTCCTTTCTCTTTCCTCTCTATTTACTTATCTTACTCTATCTACTTCCTTTCTCTTTCCTCTCTTTCCTCTCTTTCCTCTCTTTCCTCTTTTTCCTCTTTTTCCTCTCTTTCCTCTTTCCTCTCTCCTCTCTTTTCTTTCCTCTCTCCTCTCTCTTTTTTTCTCTCTCCTCTCTCTTTTTTTCTCTCTCCTCTCTCTTTTTTTCTCTCTCCTCTCTCCTCTCTCCTCTTTTCTCTCTTTTTTCTCCTTTCTTTTTTCTTCTTTTTCCTTTCTCCTTTCTCCTCTCTCTTTTTTCCTTTTTCCTCTTTTTTCTTTTTTTTCTTTTTTTTCTCCTTTTTCTTTTTTCTTTTCTTTTTTTTCCTTTTTCCTTTCTTCTTTTTTTTCTCTCCTCTTTCTTCTCTTTTTTTTTTTTTCTCCTCTTTTCTTTCTCCTCTCTCCTTTCTTCTTTCTTCTTTCTCCTCTTTTTTTTCTCCTTTTTTCTTTCTCCTCTTTTTTTTCTTTTTTCTTCTTTTTCCTTTTTCCTTTCTCCTTTCTCCTCTTTTCTTTCTCCTCTCTTCTCTTTCCTTTCTCCTCTTTCCTCTTTCCTCTTCGTGTACCTTTACCTGATGCTCTTGCTTTTTCCTTCCATACCTCTTTCCTTGTTGATATTTCATTTTATAGAATAACATAGTATAGCATAGTATAGTATAGTATAGTATAGTATAGCATAGCATAGTATAGCGTCACGAATAGCATAACGTCACGAATAGGGGAGTGGGGAAATGGGGAATGGGGAATGGGGAATGGGGAATGGGGGAATGGGGTAGGTACGTTTGTTAGTGTATAGAAGGTTCTTGAATTTATTGGTGTTGGTGTTGATGTTGATGTTGTTTGGTTGGTTGGTGTTGGTTGGTGTTGGGTTGTTTGGTGGGTTGGTGAGTTGATGTTTGGTTTGTGAGAGTGAGGAAGAGAGGGAGGAAGGAAGTGATGAAGTGATGAAGTGATGAAGGGAGGAAGTGAGGAAGGGAGGATGTAAGCGAGGAAGAACGGATGGAAGTGAGGAAGGAAGGAAGGAAGGAGGTGAGGAGTAAGGAGGCGAGGAAGTGAGGAAGGAAGAACGGATGGAAGTGAGCGAGCGAGTCAACGAGCAAGGAAGGAAACAAGGAAACAAACAACCAAACAAACAAGGAAACAAACAAGCGAAAACAACAATCACAACAATAACAATAATGCACACACTATATACACCTCGTCGCGCGGTAGATCCTGACTCTGATCCTGCGCCTGGGCTGGTGGTACAGCCGCATACACCGAGATCTGTGGGTGCGGGTGTGGAGGCGGGAGGAGCGGGAGGAGCAGGGGCGTGTTTGGTGGTTGCTGGGGGTGAGGGGAGTGAGGTTAGTGAGGTTAGTGATTGGTCTTTTGGTTCGAGTTTGGGAGAGGGGTTGGACTGGA
>NGKF01000035.1:146479-185542 GCA_002162555.1 Monilinia aucupariae | reverse complement strand
TGAATGAATAGAGTGTATAATGAGTGGATGGATGATGGATGATGGATGATGGATAGATAGGTTAGGGTTAGGGTTAAGGTTAGGTTATTGGTAGCGAATGTTATATGTTTATGTTTTTATATGTTTATATATTTATATCTTGATGTTTTTACAAGTAATACGTTGATGTGATGTGATGGGTTGGGTTGTGTAAAAGAGGTTAGGGGATGGATAGATTTGAGGAGAGGATTGGATGTAGAGGGGTAAGGGGAGGGGGAGGGAGGGAGTGGGAGTGGGAGTGGGGGATAGATGGGGGCTTATGGAAGATGGGATGGGATGTAGAGGATGGGTAAATGAATGAGGTATTGATGATGAATATTGATGATGAATATATAAAAGCAGAGGATGATTCGTGATGATGTATTTCTCCAAGATGTATTTCTCCAAGATGGATTTCTCAAAGGTAAACCTATAAACAACTTCTCAAAAGAAAGAAAGAAAGTCGTTTGTTGGGTATTGTTGATGGATGCGTGGATGGGTGGATGGAAGTAGTTGGATGAGTTGTATGAGTTATATGAGTTGTATGAGTTATAGTAGAGTATTGTAGTATGATGGTGGTTATTTATTTCTGGATGAATATTAGTATTTATGGTTGATGGATTCAAAAGGGTTTTGTTTTCTGTCTTCTCTTTCCTTGTTCTCTTTTTCTTTTTGCGTCTGGGGTTTGGAAGTGAGGCTTTGTTTGTGTACTGTGGATGTTTAAGGAGATGTTGGTTTGTGTGTGTGTGTGTGTGTGTTGGATGAGATCTTGGAATGTTGACTCGTGTTTATGGTGGTGATGATGATTTGTTTCTTTTTGCTTGTTTGTTTGTTTTTCTTTCTTTCTTTCTTTCTTTCTTTCTTTTTGAGACGAGTATAGAGATTTATTACTCGAGTACTTTTATTCTTATTCTTTTTCTTTTTCTTTTTCTTCCCTCGCCCCCCCCTCCCCCCTTTTAGATTTTCGCTTCGATCACCCTAGATCATCGATACGATGAATAGATATCTACGAGCAACAGAACCGGCAGGGAAATTCTCGTATATATCTGGTAATTGATGGGTTTATTGTGGGGTAGGGTAGGGTAGGGTAGGGTAGGGTAGGGTAGAATATCTTGTTTTGTGTGAGTGTGAGGATGAGTGTGAGTGTGAGTTGATTTAGAGTTGTGGTTGTAGTTGTGGTTGTGGTTGTAGTTATTTATGGTTATTTATAGTAATCTTGTCATATTGTAACATGTTATGTCATATCATATCATATAATATTGAAACACCTCACTATTCAAATAGATAGAGGAGATTACTTCTAGATGAACTAGATAGGTTAGGGAAGTTAGATCACCTAGTATATGGATCGCTTACTACTCTACAATCCTATTACTTTGATTACTCGAGTACGCAGTAATTATGTTATTTCAATCAAAATATTTCGTTCTCGATATCGTGCGTTGATAGTGGTTGGGTCATCAGGTAGGAATAAGGATGGATGGCTTGAAGTCTGAAGTCTGAAGTCTGAAGAATGAAGGATGATATGAGGATTCATAACGATTAATTATTTAGTCCTCTTGATTGATTTGATCCACTCGAGTAACTACTCGTATACTGGTGTTGAGGGAAATCTCAATCCCCATATCACGCGCAACAGGGCTATCGTTCTTAATACTCAATTCACCTCGGATAGGTCCCTCCTTTATCAACTCTTCAACCCCTCATTTCCCATTCTGGAACCCGAAACTCAAGCCCACGAACCTCTCAATCCCATCCATATCTTCCATATCTTCCATATCTTCCATATCTTCCACCTCATCCAGCATCGACGATCCGACAAACATCAATCTTCCACACATAGAAAATGCCATCTTCAAACCTCGAGCGTTCTCGTGATCGACAATCCTCTCAATCTCAAACTTCTCCCTCGAGCCTCCATCGCACGTTCGACTTGGGAATATTCCAAAGCTTCGGATATGCAGATACGCATTTCACAGTGAGCAAGGAATCGAAGCTCTAGGGCCCCACGAGAATTTTCCTTGTATAGTCCTTTGAAAGCTTCCCTGTATTCCTTGGGGCTCTTGGCTGGTACCCCCTTTCGACTGAATCTTGAATACCAGGGGGATTAACCCCGGCTTAACATTCATCCCTGTGATGCTATAAAAAAACTATAATGGTACCTGCGGCTGAGTTGACAAGGCAGGAGATCCTGCATCGTCAACCTTCTGTATTCTTTCGCACTTCTGTCCGGGCCGATGTGATGGAGCTAAAGTTGTAGTCTTGGTGTCGAGAAGGGTTCATTTGGATCGCACCAAAATGGACGACTCTGAAATCAACTACGACGACGCCTCTGCGTTTTGAAACGTAGTAATATCTCTCGCTAACGATTCTTGACGTGCATTGCGCTCGTCCAAGCGGAGTGGCGAAAAGGGCGGAGGGCGAGGATTTCTTTTCCATTATTCTGACCGATGTTTGATGGAGCTACGATGGCCCCCGAGACCCGGGAAAGGGTGACTCCAGGGATGTGCGTGGAGGAAAATATTCGAGTACAGAGATGCACGGACAGCTGTAGGCTCTTGAGAGGCTGATGGGTATCAGGAGGAGATGGTGAGAGGGGCAGAGCAGAGCAGAGCACTATACCTGGTATGTGGCAGGGTGATCAATTGGCCATGCATATTTCATAGTCGTGCACTTGTATATGCTCGCAAGGAGCAGCCGTGAATGGATCCGCGAACGGAACACGGACGCACATCTCCTACGATGAGTGATGATCAATCACCACTTTGATTGCCAGTGTTCAACGTATTGAGAATTCCTGGGCCCACCAGTGTTATAGTATAACTAACTGTAAGTTATAGTGTGTGTAAAGAAGATGTATTTTTCTAAGCTATCTAGTTATAACTACTGACGACCAGTGATGATGGATGGACGGTCTAAAGCCTGGAAAGCGGCGATAGATTTGATTGGATCAGCCATGACGACGATAGTGAAGGTTTGCATGAGTGTTCTTTGAGCCCATTCGGGTTCTATCTGTATTTCATCTTTGTGCACCAGCAAGTTCATTCGACTTTCAAGGATAGTTCTCGCTTTTACCAGCCGGGAAAGAGCTATATTCAGTCCAGCAAAAGGATATTTATCTCCCAGGTCTTCCTCCTGGGTGCCTTCTGAATGGTGATGGTGTTGCCGACGGTGATTATGATGGTGATGGCGTTGGATGTGATGGCGTTGGATGTGATGGCGTTGGATGTGATGGCGTTGGATGTGATGGCGTGGGACTTTGATTTTCCCATCCACCTCATCCACCAGACTAGTATGTAGTTTCTACCGCCGCCGAGTCAAGGATTTCTTCATCCTGCCTCTCGACCCTTTTTTTGTATTTGTCTTGCCCTTGGTCTTCTCTTCAAAACAGCTGGTCCGCCAGCAGACCAGACCTAGTTTTGGATTTCTGAAGTTGGTAGATCCTGAAGGGTCGCCTGCCCTCGGGACTCCACTCCCTGCATTGATTAAGACTCAGGAGCTCCCTCCTTAAGCTTTCGGCGCCTACCATTTAAACTCTTGTCTGTCAGCAGGCCAGGCCAAGTCTTGGATTTCTGGAGGTGGCAGACCCTGAGGGGTCGTCTGCCATCGACTCTCCACTCCCTGCATCGGCAAAGACTCGGGGGCTCCCTCCTTAAGCTTTCGGCGCCTACCGAATAAATTCCGGTCACGCATATCCCCTTGTAGCTCTATCTGAGCCCCCAAGATCTTTGAATCCGAGCTCTCCATCCACCGCTCGATAGCCGTGCTAGCATGACGCCCAAACTTTGCTTTCAACGCCGCAAAAGTATGCTTTCCACTCTCGTGGGTTGCGGTATTTTTTAGCAATGTCAGCTTGCCCAATTGATCAAAAAGGGTCTTTATAACCTTGATATGATCTAGTTTACTGACGTTTCGGTCGTTTTCCGGCAGCGACACCGGGAAAATTTCTTGAAATCTTGATGGTGTATGTCGGGGGAGACCATGAAATTTTCGATGGGCCTATGCGCCGGTTGCCACCGCAGTAGAAGAAACTCGGGAACCTCCCGATCTTAAACCTATGCCACTTTTGGCTTGAGAGGGCAAGAACAAGATCCATGATACCCATGGGAATCATGAAGTTGATAAAGGCATAACCGACGTTGCAGTCGTTGGAGAAGCCAATCCGAAAATACATAAAATGGGCTTGAATATCGAAGAAAGACATTGTAAAGCACCTTTAACAGTCGAGGTCCTAAACGGAAAGGAGCGCGAGTGTCACAGTGTGGCCCGTGTCTTCGCAGCTGCCGATCCATTGTTGAATCAGCCTCCACCTATTTCGTGAATATGCTCATCACCAAGCGCAGAACCACAAACACAATAGTTTTGTTGTTGGAAAGCATTGAAGAAAGTTCCTTGTTCTTGCCTTGTAATATGATAGACTCATTGTTAGTGGAGATCTCTCTCCTTGGGACCAACTCCCAGGGAAGCGGCAAGGAGCATTCACTTCCAGAAATTCAAGTTCTGCAGAATCCAAGTGGGGTCGGCGGAAACTTGATAGTGATACCATAGATCTCCAGCCAGTCTACCTCCGGCTGTCTGGAGACACGGCACGTTTGCTTCGAACTCGTGGCTGATTGATCCTCCGATGGCAGAAGAAAACTCATGATTCTATCAGCCCTTGAGCATGATCTTTCGCTAGATTTTTCAAAGAGATGATAAGACTGAAAATCCCTTCCATCGGTAGGGGATATTCTTGTGAGGCACATTAGTCATGAGCCGTTTTACTTGACATATCTGCGAGAGGGCAGAGCCATAAATGGTAGGATATTGTCCCATTTGCTGGAAAACGTGCTGATGCGCATGATTCTATTGCCACAACGAACACCTTTTGTCTTTCTCGAAGCAAGGCTCTTGGTATACTTCCTTGGCAAAAATAACGGAGCAGCAGCCATGAAGCGTTCCTGAGATGAGCCATCAGCATCTCGGGATATGGATCGGGTAGAAATCAAGGTAGAAGTCCAGCCACCCCACCATAACGTGGAATTCTTGGTAGTGGATTTTGTGATGAGATGGTTGAAGGTAGGCTTGTACATCGATAGCTCCGATATGCTCATCGCTGAAGAGTTAATAGAACTCGATATATCCAAGACAATTCGGATACGAATACATGAACATGCCTTGGCACCAAGCATTAAACTGGATAATGGCCATTCCTATTGATAGCTTGTTCGTGTTGATTTTGGTATTCAGCGTACCACCACCGTTTTTATGAAGGCAGTGAGTGATGTGCAACAAGGGACCTAGTAAGTGTCGAAGGGTCTTTTTCTGACAGAAGAGAGTGTATGGATGAAAGGGTTGGAGATTGGAGAGTTCGGTGCATGAGCATTCAACGATGGACGCCAACATGAGAGGCCATACATTTCAAGTGCAAGTATGGTTCTGGTACATGAAGTGATAGTGCCTTCAAGTACGTTGGTATGTGGACTGTTTGGACTGTTCGAACCGTTCGAGGGAGAGCTTGAGAATAAGATGAAGGCCAGAAGCTAAAACCTTATCGATACCATCTTTGTCAAGAATTCACTATAGAAGGTGTTAGCACTTGCGACGGAGTTTAAACTTAGTGGAGAAGCTCACAAATTGTGATGTCTTGCGAGCTTTACCCACCAGCGGCTGGCAGCAAGAACATCGAAGCAACAATGAGGAACAAGATGCTACTGTGAATATCATTAGCAGCTATCAGGTAGATGGAACTTGAAGAACTTACCACGTCATGGAGACTTGCAAGCTTGGCAAGTCAGCAGCTATCATCATGAGCAACAGAACTTCGCGTTAGCCAGCACAAGAGCGCTAGGTAAAGCTAGATGCTGTCAGGACGGGCTGTGTGTGATGTGTGCCTGTACATTGACAGAAGAAGTTGCCAAGTTCTAATGGTTTTCTGAACTGGAGATTGGTGAGAGCAACAGGAGGTAGACTGAGCTTGAAAGATCTGGTTGTATCCCAAGGCTTCTGTCGGTTCATGATGATCTTGGGTAAATCCTTTATTGTGTTAGTAAGATATCAAGAAGACCTGATAAGTATCTGTGAAACTTGAAAGGAAAAGGAACAAGTAGGCAATCATCACAGCTGCAGGTCTCTCAACAGCTAGGCCATAGACTCTTCAGAAAAGACAGCAGATCACTGAAAGTCTGTAGCTCATCTGCTGCTTGGTGATTGTGATGAAGATGCTCTGAATGGGGTAGATCGAGGTGAGTGCAGGGCGACAGCAGCAGAAGAATACCTCTAGCTGAGAAGCCTTGACAAGCAACCTCCATTCAATCACAAGGATGAGAAGGAACTCTCTTTGTATTGAAAGTATCGGTCAAAGGGGATGTGTGGTGATGGAGGAAGAAGGGTAATACTGACAAGTGCCGGTCTCTTTCTGAGTTGCAAACCCTCAAGCTCCAACAGATCTCTGTGGTCTCAACTTCTCCAACAATAAGCTAGAGTACGAATATTCTGTTGAATAAAGGTAAGGATTCCAAAGAACAAAGACAGTAAGTGTTACGAACATGAACAAGTAAGCTCAAGATTTGTTCCAAAGATGGTGGAGAAATTGAGGGACCTGTCCGATCTTAAATACAGTCACTTGTAGATCAATTGCAAGGTCACGGCAGGTTTGCAAGCTTACAAGGACAAGAAACACGCCTTTGTTATGGAACTCCGAAAGGAAATTAATACTCGGTAAACTTCCCAATCAGCGTCTCGAAGGGCTCAACTTTACTCAAGATATTGAATATATTTTTTGGCGTTATATTACTTGGTCGAACCCCTGTCGGACCCTGCCTGAGGCGGGGAGATCTAGATCTCGGTTTGCAGTTCAGTTCATTATCAAAGCAGACAAACTTCATGAGGCTCACTATCTTGGGGAGAGACTGGGGAAGACAGTATCTTAACTCTAAAAAGTCCCATGAGTCCAGGGAAAATTGTAGAAGAGAGTTGACTTGCTACTTCTGCTCGATAACCACTCTATAAGAACATGAAAATAGGTTGGGAAACGAGTTTGTGAGGAGGCTGGTAGTTGTGGAAGGGATGCAGAAGGGGGGATCATTGGATGCCGGAAGCTGCCGTTGATTTCGATCATTTACTTCCATCTTAACTAAGCTCGGGATGAAAATCCTGGAGAGAAAAACGCGCTAACTCAGAATATTCTCAACATCAAGCTTCAATTCCCCCAAGAGATATTCCCATCGTATTGCTTCAAGCCAGAATTTCACAAGATCATCGTTTATACCTCTTTGTGTACTAGAGTTGCTTATTGTATCTTTGCGCAACGCAAAACTTCTTTCTTTCAACTCGTTATTTCTTGGTAAACAGCTTCACTCCTTGCTTTAAACCGCTAGAGATCTCAGACGCGCTCTCATCTCCAACCTTTGGCCCTTGAGGTGACAATTTGCAAATGACACCCCGATCTCGACCAGCAAGGAGACCCTCGCTTGCGAGGCGTTCTCAGGCACGGCATACAAATGCTTATGCGGTTCTTGGTAAAGCCCCCACTCGGCGATTAAGTTTAACAGAACATAGCAGTACTCCCGGCGAAGGAGGACATACAATTGGAAACATATCCGAAGGGAAATCTTCCAGCGCCCCGATAGCATCAACATTCAGAGAGAGTTCGTTGAAAAATGCGAGCTCTAAAGTCTCAACATGGGCTTCCGTTGGATCTACGTCGCTATCTGGTACTACAATCAAAGATTCATCAAAACCAACTCGAGCAGAAAAAGCAGCTCGTAAAAAAGCTCTCAAGAAGGCTCGCAAGGAAAATCCCAATGTTGACTCAGAATTTCTTTACCTTCCTAAAGGATTAAACAATAGAATAAAGAATAGGGATCCATTAAGATCCCAGTTGAGGAGGTTATTCAAGGCAAAAAAGAAGAAGTACGTCCACAAGCCTTTGGATCGAAGCCAGCCGGTTTCGACCCCAAGGCTTGGATATAGGTCGGATCACCTTGAGCCGGCTCCGGTGCGTTATGCACCACCAATTGCTCCTGCAAGGGGGCTCGGGCAAAGTATGGAACAGGAAGACGCGGGCTCAAACTTGGGAGGACTCTTCCAAGTGTATGAGGTGGCGACAGACGAAGAACGAGAAAAACGTGTGAAGGAAATTCAGTTCCAGCACGATCTAAGAAAGGCAACTGATATGAAACTACGGTTGGAAGGGAGAGAGCAAATCAATGACCCTCTAATTGGTAGAGCTCCACCGATAAAGCCTGCGCGCCTCAAAGCTGCGGTCACTCCGAATATAGGTCAAGCGAGCCCTCGAGAAGTTCTGCTAGCGGAACAACCACAGCCACATCCCTTGAACCACCCTCGTCTCCACGGCAGGATTCAGAATTCGGACGAACGCCTGGTGAAAGGAGCTACATCCATTGCTTCAGAAGAGGTTCTGTCATCAAAGAAGCCGCTTCACTCAAGCTCATCCAAAAAGCCACGCCGGAAGCTGTCAGTATCTTTCGCAGAGTCAGTGGAGTCATTTACGATTCCGAATTCGGATTACGATGAATCTACAATTCAAGAACTTGACGATTCTGGCTCTGTTTGCGAATTGTCAAAGTCAGATCTTATAGTTGGAACCGACCACTCATCTGCGCCTCAAGCTCGCTCTATTGGTCCTTTAGTACATAAAAATTTGCCTAGAGGACAGTTAAATATAAAATCTAAAATACCAGCTATTCATATTGAAGATGGTTTCCAGGCATCAAGCATTGCGGAAGGGGAGGAAGATGCACCAAAGGTTAAGCAGACTCGATTTCAAGGAGGACTTACAACCTTAGTCACTAGAAGCTCAGGCATTATTCATGAGACTCATTATGTTCAAGCACAAGTCTTCAGCGACTTTGATCCGGCGTCTTTATACAAGGATAGTAACTCGGTGGTAAGAGGATCTAGCTTACCGTACCGAGCCAGTCAAGGAAATTCTTCAAATTCTCCCAAATCTAGCTCATACGACAGAACAACCAAGATTTTACTTTCCTCAAGTACTGCAGCACCAAAAGTTCCAACAAAGTCATCTCTGCGACAAACATCTAAACCAAAATTGAATGCTGGTATTGCCAAAGAGAATCCTACCTTGGTCCTAATCGATCCTCTCACCCAATCCGAAGCGACAAGTTATGCCACTGAATTGATCAAGCTTGTAAAGGAGCATAAAGAGAGGATGGCGATCCTCAAAAAGGACAAAGAAGACCATCGAACCAAGCATGGAGAGCTTCAGGTAAGTTTGACGTTGATTTTGGAAAAGAAACTAAACTCTAAAGGTCAATGTTAGTTGCTGCTGCTGACTAACATTGTCTTACTTTCAGGATCCTGGTGCCCCCGTGAAGCCACACAAACTGAAGGATAGGTTATCAAGATTCTTCGCAGGATTGAAGTTGCCAGCAGAGGAAGAAGTTGCTGTTCAGCTAGAATCAGGGGGAAACTCGGTAAGTTTCAATTCAATCGACCCTTCAGGTTCAACATTCAAATCAATTGTTTCGGTTGTTTCTATGGTGGCTTAGCCATACATGTAATGCAAAAATCGGCATAAGACAATACCATCGTGCAATAATTACTGACTCTATGTGTTTGCTTGTTTGTTTGCAGGAGAACGGAGAAAATTCCAACGATTCACATCTTGCACAGAGGGAACAGCGATTTACTACTCGTGACCAGAGACCTGCGCCACAGGGCCAGGGTGGGAATACTTTGGGAGGTGGAGCTGGAGCTGGTGGTGATTGTAGAGAAGGGAATGGTCAACAGAAACCATTCCTTGAAACACTTTCACCCCGGCAAAGGCTTCACTACAATTATAATTACCTGCCGTCAACTGCCGAATCGAAGGAGTTCCGCAAGGGGCGACTTCGAGGAGCAGAGGGGGTAGCAGCCCTCGCAAACGAGGCTGTTAAAGCTGCATATCGAGCGGTTTTAGAGGAATTTGATACCCTCGACGGAGCTGTAGATTCCTTTGCTGCTAGAAGCGGAGGAGGAATTGAGAGAGACAGCACAAGTGACCGTGCGAATAACAAGTCTCACGTGACCTTCGGCGCACTGTCGTACGAAGAACGTGGCTTGGGAAATTCGCCAGCTTTCACAGCTGCTCCCAGTTCCTCCACCCTCCGACGGCCAAAGTCGCAATCCTCGTTTGGGTATAAAACCCAGAATTCTTCACTCCAGGTTCCCCAGATTAAGGCAGATCGGGACACTGGTGGCGCCGGCCGACGCTTAAGCAACCAATTTACTGCGCCACAACGGACTGAGCTCAGCTCTTT
This sequence comes from Monilinia aucupariae, assembly GCA_002162555.1. Lineage (NCBI taxonomy): Eukaryota > Fungi > Ascomycota > Leotiomycetes > Helotiales > Sclerotiniaceae > Monilinia > Monilinia aucupariae. The sequence goes on along the minus strand of NGKF01000035.1, from coordinate 175,262 downwards.
CTCCCGACGGGCTTCGTCGTACAATCTTCCAAGCCGTACACAATATTCTAAGGAGGAATCAAGCAAGTGGATCAATTCTGATACACTTCTTACTGAAGATAGTGATACAGACGGTGTTTATCGTGCATATTACCAGAGCTTAAGTGCCGATAAAATTCCTAATCAGAAGACGGCGATCAATCAAAAGGTCGAATCGAACCAATTTTCAAGATCGGAAGCTCAGGTGACTCCTGAGCTAGAAAGGGCCCAGTTACCCAGAGCAGTACCCCGACCTATCCAGGAATCTCAGATTATCGAAACACCTCAACCTCCTCCAATTCTCACCGAGGAAGAAAAACAGGCTAGGATTCGACGCGCCCGTTCCCTACGTCGACCTGATCCTGATCCAGCAAGAACTGCTCGCTTCAGGTATTCTATTCTCATCTCCACGAATCCACGAACTGATGCTCAAGAGAGAGAGTTTGTAGCTCTTTGTGAAACACACAATCCAGACGGCACTCTTCGTCAACCGCCTGTAGCGGAAAAGATTGTCACTCCTGACCCTGAACTTGAAAGACGCGTCGCATTAGCACGATTACGTCGTGGTCCAGACCCCAACCCAGAACGGACCGCTTTAGTCAGGCGATTCTTTCAGTCACCTCAAGATAATCTTAAAGAGGACGAAGCACTAAAAGCTGGAGCCCAGAGATTAGAGGTATCTACTGCTACCGCAGTCAATCCTGTAGGAGAATCGCAAGCTTCTGCTGCTGTCAATTACGCCAGACAATTGCAAGCTCCTGTCGCTGTCAATTCTGTCAGACAATTCCAAACTTCTGCCACTGCCAATCACGCCAGACAATTGCAGGCTCCTGTCGCTGCCAATCCCGTCAGACAATCTCAAATCCTTACTACAATCAATCCCGTTAGAAAACTCCCAGACCCTCCTGTATCCAATTCTGCCGAAGTTAATAATCGACTGCGCATTGCCAGGGTTCAACAGCATACGCGTGAACTTCAAAGCAACCGTAACATCTCCACTGGTTCCCCAGTATCGAGAGGCGCACGTACGTTTGGCTTCGACTCCTTACTCAGCGCCCCCCAAAGAAACTTAACTACTTCTGCAGCTCCGGTAGCATATCGTTCTCAGTTACCTCAACCGGGAAATTCATCAAGAGATCTACAATCATCGTCTTCTTTTTCGCAAGGCCACAGAGCACAAGAGCCTCCATTTGACCTACAAAATCCCCAGGGCCATTCGCAGAATAATTCACCAACAATTCAAGCGCCACTTGTAGCCTCGCGTCTTCGACAGCCTTCAAACTCAAACCTTCAAGCTTCTTCCAAACCACGTGATTTGTCAAATTTACCGGTCCCAGATCGACAAGGAAGCACTCCAGGATCTCGTTCTTCACCTCCAGAAATAAATATCACGCCTGTTAGCCCAACTTTACAACCTTCTCAGCTTTCTTTTTTAGGCGTTAGCCTCGTAGCTTCAGGAGCCCATTTCGCCGAGATGGACAAGCTCCAGGTCAGAAATACCGAACCACTTTCGGTCAAGGCCAAAGCTATCGAGGATGCGCGGCAAATGCAAGCTTCAGTTATTGAAGCTGCAACCAAAGCAGGAAAAGAACCACCTAAGTATGCGTTGATAGAATTAATTGGAAAGGGAAGTTTCGGACGTGTTTATAAAGGGTATGCCATTTATTTACTTCTTGATTACCTTATTAATATGCTAAACTGTTTATACAGAAAGGATATGGTATCGGCTGCCATTGTGGCTGTTAAAATCATCGACATTGAGGAGAGTGATACGATGAACCCAAAGAATGCCAACTCCTATGCCGAATTTCTAAAAGAAATTACCGCTCTCAAGACTTTAAGTGAAAATAAAGCACGAAATATCAATCATGTAATTGAGGCATTGCCAGTTGGACAAGCCATGTGGATGATTACAGAATATTGTGGTGGAGGAAGCGTTGCTACTCTTATGAAGCCCACAGCTCCTGGTGGCTTGCAAGAAAAATGGATCATACCAATTCTTCGTGAGGTTGCTGAAGCTATAAAATGGGTACATGAGGCTGGAATTATACACCGAGATATCAAGTGCGCGAATGTCCTCGTTACTGAAGAAGGAGCGGTTCAACTCTGCGACTTTGGTGTTGCAGGAACCATGGAGACAAAAGTTGACAAGAGATCTACCGTTATTGGTACACCACATTGGATGGCACCAGAGTTGTTCGATACTGTTCCAAGTTATGGCAAAGAGGTCGATATTTGGGCCTTTGGTTGCATGGTTTACGAAATTGCCACTGGTCTTCCTCCTAACGCTATGAGTCGACTTCCTTTTGATCGACTTGGTTACCTTATAAAACAAAATGCTCCTCGACTAGAAGGAGGAAATTATTCTGACGATTTAAGAGATCTTGTGGCGTTTTGTTTGGAAGAATTTCCGAGCGAACGTCCTCCAATTGACCAAGTTCAAAATCACCGTTACCTAGCCAACACTAGTACAAAATACCCTATGTCTTCCCTATCTCATCTGGTTAGAGCATTCAAGCTGTGGGAGGATCACGGCGGAAGCAGAAAATCTCTTTTTATGTTGGGTGGCGCACAAGTACCTTCGGATTTCTCTTCAACGGCATTGTCTGATGATGAGTGGAATTTTAGTACTACTGCTGCATTCGAACAAGAAGTAAGACGCAAGTCAACCGCTCAAGACGTCTATGATGTTTATGGCTCCGGTGTTGAATTTGATGCTGGTTTTCCCCAAGAGACTGCACGACCACCCCCTCGAAAGGGGCGTCGACCTCCACCGGAAGCTTTAGCAAAACTTCGTGGCCCATTAGAAAAGATCTTTGATCCAAATACCCTCTCAAACTATGAGGATAACAGTCGAAATCATTATGGTCGGCCATATCCATTGCCAGGTTCGGATTTAACACCTGTTTCATCTCGTTCAGACTTACCTTTACGTGATGATACTGCGCAAACATCTATCAAAGATACCATGATTGATCTCGGAGGTCATGATGTAGAGACTGGGATATCTGTATTCCCTGATATGGATACTATTAAGGCTGGAAAACGTGTACAAGAAGAACCTGCCGAGGACTATATGAAAACATTGCCTGATTTTAGTCGGCCAGCACTTAGTGATCCAGCTGACATTAATCCCAATCGTCGCACTCAGGATTGGAAATTTCCATCAATGGTACCGCCTGCATCAGCAGACCCAGAAGTATCTAGGTTTCCTTCAACTTATGAATCAGCAGAACCAGAAGCATCTAGGCTTCCTTCAACTCATGAAGTACCAAAACCAGCTTCCACTCCAGGCATTGGTGGTCGTCCTGCTTTGATTCATCATCCTACTGAGCCTCTAGGTGGATTTAGTGGTAGCCTTCCTCCTGCAGATTTACACACTGGAATGGCCCGTCTATCCGTTCGCGAATCTCTCATTGATCTAGATATGAGTATGCCGGATTTAGTACCCGCTTTCAATCCTGACTTTGGTCGACCTTCAACAGCAGATTCGGATGCCATTTCGATTTTGAGCGATTCAGGACAGGCCTTAGCATCATCTTCGACCAATCCATTCGAACTGGAACATCATACTACATCATCCCAATCTACCACTCATGAGCGCGGGCCTTCTATCTATGCCACTGCCCATGTACGCGAGCCTTCTATCTATGTCACTGAAGAAATGGGACCTTCCTCAGCTTCGGCTACTCCTCCTCGTTCTGAGAGTACTTCACGTCCACCTGGTGTTGAGCGTCCTCCTCGTCTTCGCACTGGAAACGCTCTTCGTGATATAGCTGATATCTCAGACTTTTCAGATTCGGCCGCTGAGAGTACTTTGAGTTACCATACCGATACCAATGACACCGATTCTGATTATGCAACCGTCTCATCACAGCTTCATCTACAACCAGAACTTCCTCGTGATCTCAATGCTCCTTATACCATGGCACACTTCCCTGATTTACCTGCTGCGCCTTCGGTACGTGCTTTGACAGGTGAAGCTTCTCACGAAGAAATGGCGTTCGAAATGTCAAGAATGTTAAGTGGTCTAACGGGTCAACTCGAAGCTTTCCGTGACGTCTACGGCTCGGAACATCTTGCTCGCCGATCTAACCAACAACGTGAAAGAAGAGACAATGGAGAAAACGGTCTTTAAATACGTCTTTTCCCAACATATACCACCAAAATGTTTGAATAATATGTATTATGGGGACGTACCCCAAGTCAAATTTTTACCGCATCGCAATAATGATACCTGCCAGTCTCTCATCCATTGATGTAGAGTATACTCGAGTACCTTGACATGTTTTTGACCTTTTTCACTTTGCAAGCGCGCCAGTCAATTGTTTTTTTTTCTTTAGGAGAATCTGATTTTTCATGTTACCAAGACGCCTTTGATAGGACGATCCCTCATCACGATGCACCAAGATACAATACGTTACGAAGTTGCGTCGCGAATCCAAGGCGCAAAATTGGTGCCAGGCAGGAGACATTATGATGTGAGCATTAAGGGATGATTCCTCACGAGATGAACGACACGGAAATTGATAAAAAGTTGAAAAGAAAAAAAAAATATTCAACAATTTTTGGAAAAGAAGAGCTTCGTAGTAGTTTAGAGAATTTCTTTTTTAGGATTCTCATTTTTCTATTCTGTGGGCTGGTAGTTGCCGCGTCGATGGATGGATGAAAATAACGAAATGAACGATTCACCAATTTTGGGGGGGTTTGTTATGCATGATTGTGATTGTGATTGTAATGGTGATGGTGATGGTGATGTTTTGGTGATGGAACCGTGGAGCTCATGATTTTTCGTCACGCTTCGTTTTGAGTGGTATTTCGTTTTCTCCCAATCTACGAGTATCAATCAACCTTCTCTCATATGAAAATAGGCGGTAAGAAGGCCATGCTGATGATAGAATTTCCACCCATGCATCATCCCATCCCGCACCATAATTACCTGATGATTACGCCATCCCATCCCAGCCCACACCACACTCAAAGCATCATCCTCGCCACCGCAACCCTCCATCCTCCTCCCATTCTCGTTCTTCGCCCCCTCTCGCTCTCGCTCTCCCACTTCCCCCTCTGTAACCACGCCCCCAGCTCAACATCATCATCCCCAGAACCCTACTCTCTGCTACTACTCCCCCCCCCAAACTCCAACGCATCTCAACATGTCGTCCCGTCGTCCCGTCTTCCCATTGCAATCCTTGCAATTCTTGCGTTCCCTATGAGTCGCAGAATCCAGGTCTTGAGTTTCCATATACCGGGGTGAGATCTGAAGGGCTGGTTTTTATTTTTGTGTTTGGGTTTGCGTTTGCGTTTGGGTTCGCGTTTGCGTTTCGGCTGCAGATTCCATAACCCCATTCTAAACTGAGGATTTCTCCTACGTTGCAGATGCGGAAGATTGTTCTGGTTTCCACGCGTGGAAATTGTGGTTGGTGTCGCGGATGTTGATGTTGATGTTGATGTTGATGTTGATGTTGATGTTGATGTTGATGAAGAGGAAGATGCGAAAGGTGGAGAGTTTAAATCAAGTCTGATGGAAGAGGCTCATGCTTTTGTATCGAATGGAGATGGGGGTGAGGGTGAGGGTGATGCGAGGGTCGGTTCTAGTATCGCTAACGCCCCAGAACCTGGTGAAGCAGCAGGGACTCTCTGGTGCGGAGTTGGGTTGGTACGGAAGGGGCGCTTGTTGGGAGATGGATGTGTATATGTGTATTGGATGTCTATATTGAAATGTGGAGGGATGGTTTGGTGTGGGTTTTGGTACTTGTGTGGGAATTGTGGTTCAAGTTGGGTTGTCTCTCTGTTATGTGAAGATGCTGGAGAACTGGAAATACAATTATTTCATCGACCCGTAGAAGACTTCTTGACCCTTTATATATGCGAAGATGGCTTTGATGGAGAAGATAATGACAAGTTTCCCATCCCGCTTCATGTAAATTGTGAGAATTGATGTAAGTTGATGTAAGCTCAAGCTCAAGCTCCATGATAATATTACCTCTAATATTCCCCCAACCACGACTACTGACTGGACTCGTGCAAGTTCTAATAAAGTTGAAGGAAGCGATGTGCAACTCCAAGAATGTTCTCCCCCCTGCCCCGGCCTACCAACCTTGATATTCACTTCCCGTCAGCATCAGTAATCCGTATATATTTTACAAAAAGCTCAAACCATCACTAACAAATAGAGAAAGACCATTTAGCCGGGTGGGTTATATGGCGCACTGCAGTAGTGCCTCCAAATATCAAATTGCGAGCGGGCTCTCCAATCCTCCATCGGGGAGGAATTGCACACCTGTACAGAGTAGGCCAGCGCCCTTGGCTGGTTCGAACTGTTTTGCCATTTTTGAGATTTTTTCCTCGTTGTTTCTACCTTGGTTTGGTTTTGGTGGGTCTGGTGCTTGTTGTTGAGGGCGGTTGATGGACGCGACGGGAGTTGATTGGCGAGATCACTTGGGGATGTCACGTTTTTGTTCCCATCACTCGTTATAGCAATGTCACGAGTAAACTGCTCATCTGAAGTATAGGAGATTACGCTGAGTGCTTTATCGTTTATTACATAGTTTATGTGATTATGGTCTCCATCGAGGACAACGTCAGTTTATCGCAAAATGAGCAGACCAAGAGAGACCAGGTAAGATGCTGGACCTCATAAACTTGAAAAGGAAGGAAATAAATTAGTACCGCCAGTGAAGACTCACAGAGATATGAATCGAAGAAGTTTTCGTGGCGAAATCGTTGCATACTATTGAAACCTATCGACAGTATCGTCCTCTAGTTCTTCCCACACTCCTAACTTTCCTCTTGGTTTTGTTTCTGAGTCGATATCTTGTATATCTTTGATACCTCTAACACTCGGTATATTGATATTATGATTGATTATATTACTCGGTGGAACTGGTTTCCCTAGGAAATATTGTACCAATAGAGTATATCACAATGCTAGAGTAGTGCATGTGATTTTGCATATAAGTGCGAAAGACAGAGTCTTTATATGTACTCTATATAAAGCGACTGTAATAGCTGAATCCAAATGGCTGTATAATGGCATTAGTACTATGAAAAAAGCCGTTGGCTTTCTCGTCGATCTCGTCGATCAAAAGAAAATAATGTCAAGGCACTGAGATATCCACGTACAATTATATGCCTTTAAATCCATCCATTCTATTGGTGAGATAAGTGGTGTTCCGTGAGGTGGGAGGCCCGAACTGAAGTATGTTGTTTATCTACGAATATGCTTTCAAAGGAAAAGGTTCGAATTGAAGTATATTGTTTACTTTAATGTATATCAATCCAATCACAAACCTTGACAGTACGAGGTGTTTTATATATCGAAGAAGAAGCACTCGAGTAGTGGCAGAAGGGTGAGTAGGTTTAGGAGGATTTTTGAGGTTGTGAAATGGGATGGTGCAATTTACTCTATTGTTGTGGATTGAAGAGAAAAGTAGAGTTAAGTTCGAAGGAGTAGTGAAAGGATTGAATGGGGTCTAATTCGAGATAGGGATAGAAAGGAGGTTTGAATCCGAATAAGGAGTAGAGAAATTAAATCGAATCGAGGGTGGAGTAGATGAAGTTAAGTATGTGACTTTTCAAGTTTTTCCCATGGGTCTTGATATTGAATTTAATCTTGCAAAGATTTACAAATCGAGAGTTTTATATTATCAATACTTGAAGTTCCTTATGAAACATCTATAGACATATCTTTTTTACAAATATAGAGTACTGTTGGTAGATGTTGAAATAAGCTTTGAATAAGTGGAGATTGATAATGAGTATAAATTCAAATTATTGCTCGAAGAGTAGAATCTAAAGCTACGAACGAAGCTATATAAACATGCGAGGTTACTAGCGTAGAAGTTAGCACTGCATTAGTAGCCGGTGTATGAGTTATATCATCTATATTCAAATAATAGAAAAAGCAAGAGTTGATGAATCGATATAAACTATTTATAGTTTGAAGAGCGTGATTAGCTCAAGAAGTCTTGTGGTTTTTTTCTAGTTAGAAAGGATTAATAGGTAATTGAATCTTTCTTGAACAATTAACTGTCATCTATTGATTCTCATCTTAAAAACTCGAAAGAAAAGTTAAAGATATATTACTTTCAGTGATACAATTCCTGTTTTCATTCTATATCATTTAGTTTGATCAGTTCACCAAGTTTTCGAAATGAATCTTTTCTAAGAAAATATTCATCATCATTATTATAGCAATTGTATAAATGAAAAGTAACCAACTTTTTTCTAGATCATTTCTGTCTTCATCTAAGATCATTTAGAATACCTAAAAGACAAACTTTCTCTAAGATAATCTCTACTCTATCTGGCTCTCAAAAGTTACAAAGTCAAATTCGAAACAAATTTGTACTCTCAGCTAAGCCTTTCAACTGAGATGAATTGATCTATGTATCAAACATGAACATTCTTCATTTGATGTTTTTTCCAAGTTCTTCTTTTGTCTTCATTACATCTTCATTGCATTACTGTTGCATGGTGCATCTTCATTTGATGTGACTAATTGATGACTAACATATTACTAACTCCTGACTACTCGAATTCTCGACTATTTCAATGCTACTTGCTCGGTTAAATCTCCTATCAGCCTTTGAATCCCTATTCAACTCACGGATTTTATCGCTTGCTTTTTCAATCTACTTTCTAGATACCTTTCTGCCATCTTCATTTCAATGGAGAAATGTCTAAGTCAAGTATTTTGACCTTCATATTCACAATTTGGTTCACAATTTGGTTTTAAGTACCTCTTTTTACACATTCATTTCAATCGAACAATGTGAAAGTCAAGTACTTTGATGACTTGTTCCTTCAAATCAAGCTTTAGATCCTTTCTTGCACCTTTATCATAACAAGAAACGTTCCAAGTCCTCTTTAGACCTTCATTTTGATCAAAAACTCCAATTTAAGTATTTTTCGATCTTTGATGTTATTAGATGATGATATACATTTATTCATTTGTTCATCTTCAAAATTTACATTTTTACTTCTAGTGTTCTTGAATATGAATCTATACCCTCAAATGATTCTATGTTCAGTACTAGTGGTAATACTCAGTTTAATGTGTCTTTCTTGGCCTGGTTACTATCATACTGATCTCATATTTGACAATACCGGATATATATCCGGTGACAAATGATAAAGACCTTCATAAGACTTCAAATTAAGAACAAGAAGCTGAACAACAACAAACTTCTACGGCATTGAACAAACAACCAAGCATAAGTGTGTAATGTCACAATATCCTCAAATAATCTCAACAATCGTCAAAACTAACTGACAAACAAAAAATTTCATACCCCTCATCTTCAACAGTTTCAACAGCTGAACAGCCCAACAGCTCAACAGCTCCTTCTCCATAAGAGTTCTCAATGACGCAAGAACAGCGTGTATTTCCTCAAAGCCCCACTCTCTTACCCCTCATCCCGCTTTGTTATAAGGATAAACTCAGAAGATGAAGAAGGAAACCTCCCAAAAAGACCTTGAAATACCCGTTCATCTCCGTTCTCTCTACATGATTCACCTCCTCAAGGCTCCCAGATGCCCAACCGCTCCACTTCTACCCGTAAATCGGAGTAACTTCCCACTAGAACCCGTTTCTTCCTCTTAAATCCCTTCAAGTCCTCTTAAAAAGGCAAAATATAGTACTATTCCGTGCCGTGCGACCCACAAAACCTTCCGAATCACAATCTCTACACAATAAGATCAATACACACTCCCAAACCCAATGGTTTGATTGGATCTACTGACATTTACCACCTATCATGCGATCAGGTTTCTCGGATTCACTCACCTCGAATCGTACCCCTTTTCTACGCTAGTAGCCACTATTTCTTCAGAACCGCCTCATATTTCAACCTAAACCTCAATCTTAGCTTAAAAGGTTCTTCAATTCCAGATCTAGAACGATCTTTACAACAATATTTGCAAGGCCAACATCAACAGACCCAAACAACAGCACAATTCGCACGAATAACCCCTTCCAACTGCCAATTACAATCATATTCTCAACGTCCCCTTCACAAAGACCGCAGCTGCCATAAGTATAACGAACTCCTTGAATACTCTTCAGAGAACGCAGTTATGTGTCTCAAAACGTTCTATGGCTTTACGTGTGGCCATACCAGTCCCTGCTATCTTGTTAAATGCCCCCTAACCCTTCAAAATGAAGTATTCCCCCCCTGTTCGATCCCTGGCACTCACCAGATCTTTGCCAATCAATACTGCCATGGATGCATGCGTTGTGTTTGGAACAAAGATGTCATCGTCAAGGAGGAGGCCCATAGGGGTAAACATGAACGAGGTGAGTGTGGTTGCGAGATCATCTTTGATCGGGAAGAGCGAGAGCGACGAGAGAGAGAGAGGGAGTTGAGGGAGAGAGAAGGCAGCACGGGTGCGAGTGGGAAAGATGGTGCTGGACGAGCCAGGCAAAGGGGACGGGGGAAAGGTCGTGGGGTTGCTGGTCACGCTGGCGATGAGAACGGTGGAGAAGCCAGGCACATGGAGGAAGGCGGTGGCGATAACGGTATGATTCGAGGGTTGAACGGAGAATTCATGATGAGTGCTGGGCCACCAGGAAGCTTTAGCCCTCGCCCCAATGACCCTGCCTCCCTCCACCCATACTTCGAATACGCCAATAACAAATACTTGGGAGCTGGTCAAACGGACAGCACTGGACACGGAAACAAACCCAGCATAAACCCCATCACGGGAGTTATGCCCGGTATGCCTGTATTGAGCCCACCGCCCGTCACAAGCACATCGGAGTGGCACAAAGACATGATGGTCATCCCCCGCTCGTCCCGAATGGACTCATTTGGTGCGTATCCCACTGCTCAATCCACTCATACTGAGCAAAACCCATTCCAAATGCCACCGCTCCCGCCATTCCCGCCTTCAGGACCTTCCGCCTGGCAAAATACCAGCATGGCTCTTTCTACATGCACCAATGTCTACCAAGGCAACTACTACACCTGGGGCTTCAATCCAGAGCCTGTTGCACCTGGCACGGATCACCACAGAGCTCAAAATGCCATGCAAACCGGCTTTACGGATCAATTCAGCTTTCAAAATCCACCCCAGATCGATCACGATACCCCGCGTGATGCTTATAGCTATGTAGGATACTACATAGATCAAGGCGATGGCAACGGAGTAGCCCATCCCGATCCTCAAGCCGCAGTGCCAAGCGCCCACGCCCAAACAAGCAGCTCATCAATGCCCGCACCAACGATCCCAGCCAATCCAAGTTCTGCAGCCAGCCCAGGAATGATCGCGCGTTCTTCCGACACCGCTCTACCACCACTTCCACAAGGAATTCCCTGCTTCAAAGCAGCTACCGCCGCACCAACAGCACCAAGACAAGACACTACTGATGTTGCCGTGGCCCCCAGACGTAATGAGCATAATAGTCAAGCAGATGTGATTCAGGGATCAAGAATTAGCCACTCGACTGGTCAAATGGACATGCAAACACCACCTCCGATGATGCAAACACCAAATACTATCATGCAAACACCACGTACTATCGTGCAAGCATCAACTGCGATTACTACCACAACAGCTACGACCTCAATGGACTTTCACACTACGCGAGCGATAAATCAAGGTCGGGCTGCGATGTATTATGATGCGACAGGACAAGCAACTACGCAAGGACAATCTCAAATCGAGTCTGAGGGTACGGCTGCAACTATCAACGTTTCCATTTTACATACACCCAGGGTCATCAGTAGTATTGCACGACCAAAGTCAACAATATAGAAAAAAAAAACAATCAAGCATGAACAAGGCAAATTTCAAGTAAGTTTTCAAGCAAAGATGTGTTTCGAACTGATCATTTGTATCGTGTATTGCTGGAAATTATGCTAACTCAGCCTTTCACTTAGAATTTGTACATTTAGAACAAAGGAGAAAAACTGCGCCGGAACTGCTTGAAACCACTGTACCATCACCGGGATCTATTTTTTTTCCTTTCTCATTTTCCTTTACAATTGGATCCCGACTACCGATCAACTTCTCCAAAGACTGCGAGTATGATTAGCATGGATCAACAAGCAAATCGACAAATGTTTTCATGAAAACTTACCCAAATCCATAGTACCAATGATAGCGACAGCATCAGCAAGCAAATGTCCTCTTGAGATTTGATCGAATCCACCCAAATGAGCGAAACCTGGTGCACGGATCTTGCATCGGTATGGTCTTTCACTTCCGTCACTTACAACGTACACACCCATTTCACCCTTTGGTGCCTCAATTGCCGAATATGTCTCTCCTGGTGGAACAGTATACCCCTTGGTGAACAGCAAAAAGTGGTGAATGAGTGCTTCCATATTCTCCTTCATGGCAGCACGGGGTGGTGGTGAGATCTTGTAGTCTTCTACTCGGATTGGACCTGCAGGGATTTTATTCAAACATTGATGGATGATTCGCAGGGATTGTCTGAATTCCTCCATTCTGCAAAGGTATCGATCATAACAGTCACCGTTAACGCCAACTGGAACATCGAATTCGACTTGGCCATATGCATCATAGGGTTGACTCTTACGAACATCCCATGGGACGCCACTTCCTCTCAGCATAACACCGGTGAAACTTAAGTTCAAAGCATCAGCGGCTGAAACGACACCGACACCTTTCGTTCTTCCAATCCAAATTCTATTGTCGGTAAGTAACTCCTCTGTCTCATCGATACGATCAGAGAACTGAGTGGCCCATTGATAGATATCATCAAGGAGTCCAACTGGGATATCTTGATGGACACCACCTGGACGAACATAGGCAGCATGCAATCGGGCTCCTGAAACTCGTTCATAGAATTCCTACACTGGATATTAGAACCATTACATTTCTTTAGATAGTTGAAAGTCAATAATAACAAGATTTCCTTACCATAAGCTTCTCACGCTCCTCAAATCCCCACAAGAAAGGTGTAAGGGCACCAACATCCATGGCGTGAGACAAAATCGACATGAGATGATTCAAAATTCTTGTAATTTCACCAAAAAGTGTTCGAATCCATTTCGCCCTCTCAGGAATCTCAACATTTAACAACTTTTCAATAGCCAAAGAAAAACATTGCTCATTGGTCATCATAGAAACGTAATCCAATCGATCAAAGTATGGTAAGGCCTGCAGATATGTCTTATATTCGATCAACTTCTCAGTCCCACGATGTAATAAACCGACATGGGGATCCGAGCGAACGATCTCCTCTCCATTGAGCTCTAAAATTAAACGCAACACACCATGGGCAGCCGGATGTTGAGGACCAAAGTTCACAGTATAATGGCGAATCTTCCTCTTTTCCACATTTTCATTACTCAAATCTGGGGCGGCCTTGGTATTATCTGGACTGTTGGAAAGAGCGAAATATTCATCGGTAGGAACTAATCTTGTGCCTTCATATGGCTCTGCGTATCTGCGTGCCGGGAGTGCTGAGAATGCTCGAATTGAGGCTCTTGATGTTGAGGGACGTAGTGTGCTGGTGGGTCGCAACGAGCATTTGGCAGCGGTCCGCCCGGCCTGCCGAAATAGAGATGCAGCCATTGTGAACAAAACTGAAGAGATACTGGAGATGTTTACCAGATCTCAATGCTTTGGGAGACAATGAGACTGAGGAGTGGAGAATTGAAGCCCGTTTGATGTTTGCCTCTCTTGGTTATCGAGATCATGTTCATGATCTCGCTTTGCTTATTTGAGACCTTTTGATTCGTTGGTATGAATAAGCAGGGGTTACTAGGTTCGGCACCGGTTGATCTTGACGCCGATACGAGTACCAAAATTTATTTCTTGTCTCTCCAGAACCTTTGCGACAGAGAGTAGAAAGAAACCCCGCGATTTCGTTTACTCTATATACTTTGGAAGTATACAAAAAATGGCGCCAGCAACAGAAATCAAACTAACAGCCCAGCAACCCAGAAAGTTCTCGGAACAAGAACTGGCAGCTAGGAAGGTATAAACTCTTCAACAAATACTGAGATTCACCTCTAATTGCTTCATAGATAGTAGGAGTACACACCGAAATTGTTACCAACATCACATCCACAGATTTTCCAGGTCATTGGCCTAACGAAGATCATGCATGGGACAAACAAAGATTCGCCGAGAATCTCTCAATAGTTTTTCACGAAAATGCACCACTTCTCTCATCCTTCTCCCTCGTTGGAATCGATGCTTCTGTCGCCAATGCCTTCCGTCGAATCCTCATTGCCGAAATCCCTACTCTCGCCATTGAATACTGTTTCGTGAAAAACAATACCTCCGTAATTCAGGATGAAGTTCTCTGCGGTCGTCTCGGCCTCGTACCATTCAAAGGTGGAAAAAGAGGACTCTTAGATTTCATGAAATGGTTCCCAAAACCCGAGGAAGACACCCCGGAAGAAGAACGTCACCTCGGATCCTTTGACCACAATACCATCCAATTGAGCCTAAAAATCGAATGTACACGCAACAAGGACGCTGCCCCCGGAGAAAAGGATCCCAAAAAATTATACCACAATGCACATGTATATGCGAAAGATATCGAATTCAAACCTTTTGGGCGACAACTCGAGTATTTCGATGGAGAAGACGCTATCAGAAGTACCAACCCTGATATTTTGATTGCAAAGATGAGACCTGGCCAAGTCATTGATATTGATATGCATGCGGTTAAAGGAATTGGAAGAGACCACGCCAAGTTCTCGCCGGTAGCTACCGCATCGTATCGATTATTGCCAGTCATCGACATTACCCGGCCAATTCTGGGCCAAGATGCCGAAAAATTCAAGAGTTGCTTTCCTCCTGGTGTTATTGGGATTGAGAAAGTTACAGCAAAGGAGGCGAAGATCAGGGGAAGTGGATATGAAGGACATGTGGGGGAGAAGAAGGCGGTTGTTTTAGATGCAATGAGGGATACGGTCAGCAGAGAGTGTTTAAGACATGAAGAGTTCCAAGGCAAGGTTAAGTTGGGAAGAGTGAGAGATCATTTCATCTTCTCGATTGAGAGTTTGGGACAGTGGGACAGCGACGAGTTATTTTTGGAATCAATCAAGACTCTAAGAACAAAGTGTGAAGCTTTCAAGACGAGTTTGCAAAACATGACAAAGTAATGATGGGGATATAGGGGAAGGATTTGGTCATGAGCATTATCGGAGTTTAGGAAACATGGAGTTGGTTGGTTTGGTCAAGGATAAACAGACATCTAGATTCTAGAGAGCTTTTTATAACCAAAAAATCAATGCTTGCTTATTTGATATCAAACTTTTCATAACCCTGTCAACGAGCACCTATGCAAGCCTTTCTTAACTCCTTTGCCCATGTCCCCGCTAATTCATCATTTATTCGTTACCATGACCATGACCATCCCATCTAAGCAGATTCATTCTCCTTCACAGCAACAGCCTCGAATGGTTTAATGAAGTTAAGTTTATACTTAAACATCACTGACCCCAACGATGGATCCGTCACCGCAATCTCATCTCCATCTCCAGTCATTTCGCCCATCTTCCTTGTCAAATTATGCTCAGTCTTTATGCGCAAGCTCTCCGGGCTTTGCATGTATAAAGACTTGTTGTCCGCGGAACGGATGGATGGCTTCTTCAGCTGTGCTTCTGGCCTATGGGCTAAAGAATCTATGAACTCCTGAAGAGTCACATTTGGATCAATACTCAGATTTCTCGCCGCATTTCCACACACAGGGCAATCGTCTTTTTTCTCATGCTTAAATGTGTAGGTATAAATGCTATCATTACCACTGTACATCATGTAATTCTCCTCCATTCCCAGTGCAGGATTGGTGTTGATTGCAATCTTGAAAGCCTCGTTACAACAGCTGGCCGCAATAATGGCATTAGTCGAAGCGATTGCCGGAATGATATTTTTAACGACTCCTTGAGTTAAAGAGTAAGTAACACCTGGGATATTGAATTCTTGCGCTCTTGTCAAAGCCTTTTCGTAGAGCCATGTGATATGCTCTGGATCATCGTTGTCCAATTTGGGGAATGGCTTCTCTTGCTCCCATGCCATAATATGCGCCCATTCGATGCAATGCTCTGGTTGTCGAGGGATGGTTGCCAAGGTACAGAGAGGAACTGCGGCTCGTGGCGCATGCATGTCGAGTTGGCATTCGATACATGAAGTCATTGTTGGGTAAATGACACGAGACTGGCCCTTGAATCCTAATATTGCCGTTAGTATTAACCAAAGTATCTCTAGTATCTTCCATACCTTCAGTGCCCCCGTCTATCAGTGGCTTCAAACTCTCATGGTTTTCCATATCTACCATATCAACCAGCGTGGAGTTAATCCAGCGCCTCGCTTCTATGCTATCGAGTCCACACACAATAATGTTGAACTGCATATAGAAAGCTTCATCCTTGTCCTGAATCTTGCAATTGTGTGGTACAATTGTGACTCCTTTTACTCGTTTCTCCACGAATCTCGCTGCAACTTCGGCCTTTGATTTGCCAACATCACTATGGCGGAAAAGGAATTGTCGATTAAGATTTGAGACGTCGATTGTGTCTAGGAAAGTTTGGTTAGAGTGACTTTCTCAAATATGACAAAATTGTAGTTACCCATATCAATCACATGTATCGTCTTGAACCCTGACAGTGCAAGGTTCTTTAAGATTTCGCAACCAAGACCTCCTGCTCCTCTATATTTTGTTAGAACTCTGAGCTCCATTTACGAATTGCCTTAATAACTAACATTACCCTGCAGAGGTATTAGCAACAGACTATCCACCTCCCTTTGGCTCCCCAAACTCACAATATTTTGATACCGTCGTTCAACTCAGCTGCGGCCTCACTACCATCAAAGTATTCATCAGTGAAAGGTCCAGGGTTTCGGCGGATATTGTCTAAATAAGTCCTTGTGGAGAGTTAGCTTGATAGTAAATAGCTTGCAGAATGAAATATACCATCTTTGGGGTGGTGGTTTGTTTGACATAGTGAGAGGATCTGCACTGGAATGAGAAATTGGAAAGCGTGCAGATATCGAATCAACAGTTGAATAAAGGAACGAAGGAATGAAGGAATGCGATCTCCGAGCTGTTGAAGGGTTCTTATCGATGTGCATGAACTATTAGCGCTATCGCAGACGCGTTAGTCGCGATGGCCCACCAGATACAGATGTATAAGCTGCTGTTTACCAGAACCAACACTGGTAGAATCTACAAGTACTCGAGCAAAAGTTCGTTAATCTAAAAATCCACCCAGAGTTGATTCTGGTCATAATTCATGTAGCTATGGATGAATTACTCACTCCTGTGAGTATAACCCTAAAGAATCAAGAGCAAAAGGATGGAAATGCTCTCGTCGAGATTTCTTCTTCATCACCGTTGATTCAGCTGGCAAATGAAGCTTATTCAAATCCTGTGCGCATATCAAGCATAGAAGAAGCATTGAAGACTCTAAAGAATCAGCCAAGCTTTGAAGACCTGAAATCGGTCCTAGTATTCCTTGATGAAGAAATCGTTTTCAATATTACTTCCCCAAGTCCTCTGGCTTCTCAACTTGTTCATGTTCTGGTGTCTGAAGTTATTCCAAATTATTGGAGTATTCTTAATGAATCAGGTGGGAAGTATAAGAAAAATAAGAAATCCCATACTCTCAAGTTACTGTTGAATTCCATTCGGAGCATAGCAGGTATCAATGCAATAGTACTTGATTTGAAACGACTTATACAACAGTCCAAAGAGATAAAGAAGAATATAGGAGGTAAGCCACCGGAGATTGAATTTGGAGATATTATGCTCCTGAATTTCACGGGGAAATCTAACGATAAATAGGTATAAATATACAAGAAAGCCTGAATATTCAGTTGCAGCTTTGTGTTGAGGTTCTTGAAGGCGACAGCACCGTTGAGAAGCTCTGGGGCACTATCACCAAATCATCCGATATTCCTACCAAGCAGAGGAGTCTTTTCAATGAGCTTTTGGCCTTGATAGGAAGTGGAAAGATAGTTGGAGTAACTGCCGAGGCCGAAGCAATCTCTAATGGACTTAGTAAAAAGCCAAATGAGAGATATTGGGTTACCGACGGAAGTTCTTACAGCAGATGGCTGGGTCAGAATATCATATTTTGGTTGAAGTCTCTTCCAGAAGATGTCGAACATGCATGGAAGAGCTGCAATGAGCTCTTCGGGAAGTGTCTCCGACTTGGTCATATTGGTATGATAAATCATTCGGCCAACTGTAAGTCATTACTGACCAAATTCTAGATAATATTGCCAGAGACATGCTGGGTTCTTTACTCCTACAAAAAGAAGAAGTTGCAAAGAAATTTCTAAAGCTCTATGGGTATCTTCCAAGTTTTGAACAACGGAACCTTCTATATACATTTTTCAACCTACTATCACATGATAATTTATCATTGGATATCACATCTGAGGATGATGAGAAGTGGTGGCAAACTAACACAATCATCGTATCAGCTTCAGCCAAGTTAATTAGCATACTAATTGCTGACAACGAGTCACGGAAGGAACATCTCATAGCTTGGTTGACAAACTCTTCAGGCGCTGGTATAGGTGAAGGTGTAGCAATTCGACGTGCAGTAATCGTATCACTCTCAAAAAACAAAAAGGATATGGAAACCATACTGGAAAAAAGCTTGAGCCAATTTGGTGACACTTTGTACATTAGACATGCTCCTATCTTGCAACAAGAAGGTACGATACTCAAACAATCAAATGCCATTTACTTACTGACTTGAATTCAAGTACATGCTCAAGTCCTTCTATTATCTGCTGGATACGTTTATAGAATGTCACCTCTTCGACTTAAAATGATTATGAGGACAGGTTCTCACTTGAGTGTCGTTTCGAACAGACTAGCTGCTTCCTCAACCCGAGCACGCTTTTTGGGCATGGTTATAGGAGAAGCTTTGTCAAGTTTAGTCGACAAGGGAGATAAGACTATGGACTTTAAGCTCGATGACACAAAAAGTCCCGAAGCAAAGTGGTATAAGAGTTTGGTGAACGTATCAGATACAATCGGTGACCTCGAGCCTCTGAAGTCGAAATTTGTTCCCCCGAGTCTAAAAACAACGAAAGCTGCTAAGGTCAAACCCACATCAAAACCAAACCCCCTCCAGGGAAATTCTAAAATAATATCCATCGAAGAAATCGAAGATGATGACGAACTAGAATCGGATGACGATGGCCTAACTCCATATGCCAAGCCTGATTCCGACGTAGAAGACTCCGATGAAGACCCAACGCTCATCACACGAAACAAGCCAACTGCTCCTGTTTATATCCGTGATCTCATCACATATTTACGAGATACTGAGAATTACGACCGGCAAAAACTCGCACTTTCCACCGCAGCCTCCTTAATACGGAGAAAGGCCAACTTCGGCACCGAAGTTAGTTCTCATGCAGAAGAAATCGCAACACTTCTCGTCGGTCTTCAAGACAAATACGATATCGAAAACTTCCAAGAAATGCGTTCGCAGGGTATGATCGCAATCCTCATCGCACTACCCGAGAAGATGGGCCAATGGTTTTCAAAAACCTTCTTTGATGGCGATTACTCTCTGGCCCAACGTGCTGCCATTCTAACCACACTCGGCCTCGGAGCTCGAGAACTAGGTGGACATGGCTCCGAAGACAAGTCCCTCACCAATTCCAGCAGTTCACCATCATCGTCTTCTTCCTCATTTCCATCTAAGAAGCTCCCAGAAGCAATGCACAAATATTATTCCCCATCACCTTCAAAGCCATCTCTCACCGCCACCCCCAACCCCGTCGAGGCCCTAACCACCACGCTCCAAAACAAATTCCTTGCCCCCCTCGCCGCCCAAACAGCCGACACCCTAACCGGACCCAACATCCTCAAAGTCCGCACCTTTTCCTCCCGCCTCGCAGTAGAAAAGAAACGCCAAAAACCCATCTCCAACGCCCTCGCCAAGATCGTCTCGGGATCATTCTTCTTCCCTCTCACCGGCCGCTTCTTCATCCATCTCAGAGCCTACGGAAGCACCTCATCTTCCAACATCGCTTTCCAACCGTACCTCCTCAGTCTCTTCTTAAAAACCCTCAGCATAATCCTCCATTCTTCCGGCCAATCAACCCTCAGCCTCCCACAAATGACCAGCGAATTTTGGGACTTA
Source organism: Monilinia aucupariae (assembly GCA_002162555.1). Classification (NCBI taxonomy): domain Eukaryota; kingdom Fungi; phylum Ascomycota; class Leotiomycetes; order Helotiales; family Sclerotiniaceae; genus Monilinia; species Monilinia aucupariae. Next base: position 155,145 of record NGKF01000035.1, on the reverse strand, counting down.
TGCCTAAGTCTCCGCACGCAAGCAATTTCAGATCCCATAGTTCAAGAAGCTCTTCTCTTCTCATTCATAACCATATTAGAGATTAACGAGGGGGATCTAAGAGGATTGGCGGAGAGACATGGAAGGGAATTGTTGGAGACGAGGGATTGGGTCGAGGGGGTCTTCAACAAGATGAGAGGGGGGAGTGAAGAGGATGAGAGGAGGAGGTTATTGGGGGCCGGCATTTTGGTTAGGATTGGAGAGTGTGTGGAGAAGTATCGGAGAGTTATGATTGGTGATTCGGTCGGCTTTGCATAGATGCGGGATGGTGAGATGGTTTCCCGTTCCCTTTTGCTTGAACGCATGATGTGGATCCTATAGGCCTCAAAGTCCTCAAAAGTCCCCAGATGTTACAAACACCCCATCATATCATATCATCCCCATCCAATTCAAACAAATGCACATCGACCTCCTCTCATCCTAAAAGGCTCAATGTCACGCTACATCGATGCCTAACCACTTGCTCAATCCTCTTGGCGTAGGCCCCAAACACTGATTAGTTGTATTAGTATCTTGCGTTGTTATGTTAATACTTATAGGCTACCATCCAAGCCAAACAGGCCGAGCTATTTTCATTGAATCGATCACTTGATCAATCACGTTACTCTAGTTGTTACAGATCACGTTACTATTTGCTATGTAGTATATGTAAAGCTTGCTTTTCTACCTTTCTTATTAGAGATCAAGCAATTTAATATCATTCTAGAGAATCATTACTACTCGAGTACTGTATCACTACCCCCATAACTCCTATTCACGTGACTTTATATCGTAGCTATCCTCTGTGGTACTCAATCCTATGTGATGAATACCGTATATATATTATTCCAAAGATGATAAGTAGAAAATAATATTGGTTCCGAAACTTTCGCTTTTCCCGAAAGAACATTTCATAACAGAAATATTTTGCAAACTGATTATCCATGATTCCGCCCTTATAAATTATTTCCGCAATAAATTGAAGTTTACCGTATCCCATAATATTACTCAACACCTGAACCCATGATAAAACCTCACCTCTATACCTTCTATTCTAGAGATTTGCCTTTTTTTCTCTCCCCATAATCGCTCTCGCCCTCTCAAACTGTTCCTCCAAATCTTCGTCCCAAATCCACTTACACCTCTCCCTCAACCTCTCCTTCAAATCTTCAACGTCCACACCCTTCTCACCACCAAACACCTCCTCATTCTCAAACTCGTAAAGTTCTGCTGCCTCCCTACTAGTCGTAACAACCTTCTGACTTCTCGGTCTCCTCACCTCATCATACGCTTTTAACGCTCCTTCAATATCCCCCACCTCCGTACAATCTCCTAGTAAACGACTCAAAATAAGCGCATCTTCGATGGCCTGCCCCGCGCCAGCTCCTTGATGTGGTGTAGTAGCGTGAGCAGCGTCACCAAGGAGCACAATTCGGCCTTTATAGTATGTTGGGGCGGGGAGAGAATCGAATAGAGCCCAGACTTCTGGTTTCTCCACGAGGGATAGAATGTGTTTTACGTCTTTGCCCCAACCTTCAAAATCTTCAAACATGTCTGATTTCTTCGTTGGGATAACCCATCTTTCATTCTCCCATTCTCCATCTTTTTGGGTGCGGAATGCTACTACATTCATGGTAGCACCTTTTTCAATGGGGAATGTTAGAACCTAGAGAGATGTTAATGTAAATTTAGCTTGGTTCAGGAGAGTGGAATACTCACATGGCCTTGATGACCTAAGTACATTTGACTATTTATAGCCAAAGATTCACCTACAGCCGCAACTGCCTTTTCCATAGGAATCAATCCTCTGTATGCATACTTTCCACTAAAAACGGGTGCTACAGCTTCGTGATCATCACCAAGAACCATATGCCTTGTTCTCGATTTAATACCATCACAGCCAATCACCGCATCCGCCTCAGCCGTCGTCCCATCCTTAAAACTTATCTGTAACCTCCCCCCCTTCTCAGAAACCTTCACTACTCTTTTCCCAAACCTGGCATTTTCGTTTGGTACCAACTTGACTAATTCATCGAGAAAATGTGCTCGGTGAACTGAAGCTTGTCCGCAATCTCTTGCCACAACCTCAGTCAGGAATTCTCCTTCTTTCACAGGAGGACCAGTTCTGAAATCTTTCCAACCTTCTTCGGCCATACCTATCCGAAAGTCAAACCAGATGTCTCTTTCTTCTGGTGACCCATTGTATGTCGCACAATTGTCAAAACCCTGTTTGACAGCTGGATCTATCAATCCCATTGCTCGAACCGAATTGGGTCCAAATGACACTCCAGCACCCTGTGAATCATGAGCTTCATGGTGATGTGGAAAAGATATGATGTGGTCATACGATTTCTGAAAATGCAGAGGCGGCTTCATATACTATGAATGGTATGTTTTGTTTCAAGAGGCCAATTGCCATACATAGCCCACCGATTCCTCCGCCTAGGTGATGTTAGATGGTATTTCATGAAGTAGTTTTAGGTTCCACTAACCACAAATAGCGACATGGAAAGATTTCTTGACTTGGGTGGATATCATCGTAGAATAGAAAATGATAACCTTAACCTTAACCTTATTGGATAGAATGCTCGTCGAGAGGTCTAGAGATGTGATATAATGGAGGACTTGGCAATGTGAACTGAGAAGGAGAAGAAGAACGGAGAATGAGAATGAGAACGAGAACGAGAATGCGAAGAGAAGCTCTTTTTCAAGAGAAACTTGAATTATATATAGTGTCGCCGGCAGTTAACCTTCCTTGGGGGGTATACTGGCGATGATGTATAGTAAAGGCGGTCTTGTCCCGTCCCTAAAGTCAAAAGCATTCGTAGCGGATGCCGGGGCGGCACTTGCCAAGCCCCCGCGAGAGTTCAACTGTCTTACATGTTGATTACTAGAACAGAAGATATACTCCATAAAACGACTTAGAGCGTCATTCGGGCGTGTGCCTGCCAAAAGGAGGCATAAGATCCAAGGAAACTGGCTGCATTTTAACTTTGGAGTGGTTGGTTCTGGGGGAGAAGTTCGGGGAGATAAAAAGTGGCACACGGGGTTAAAGGAAACGGTTAGGTGGGCGGCTGTTCCTCGAGACATCACGTGTTTCGGCGTCGGAAGGCGCGTTTCGCCAAGGTTCGCGAAGTCTTGATCTTCATCTTCCCCATGGCCAAGACCTTCCACCTTCCATCTTTTATCTTCCATCTTCTCGATATCCATGCGAAGATGATCATTTAACACTCCCCATCCACTCGTCCACGTAACCAACCACCATGCCTTTAGGTTGGGAGAGAATTAACGCCAGGAGAACACAACCTAATACCAATATTGTCTTCATCAAACCCATCCCTGGACACGATGAATCCAAATCACAAGAATTTCTCGAGCGAATCGCGGCACAATGCAGTCCCATCATGAATAAACATCATCTTTCCGTAGCATCTCTGGAAGAATACCCTCCCAATTTGGAATTCTGGGGTATGGTTCGATCTCCGCAGCTCTACTCTATTTGCATCAATTCTGACTATTTGGGCAATAAATAGGCCGTAACTTCAATAACGGAGAAGTAATCCAGCTCGTTCTCAAATCCCCCACAACGGGAAGATGGCTTCCGTTCAAATTTGTTCAGATGGTTATGATGCATGAGTTGGCGCATTGTAAACAAATGAATCACTCTGGAGCGTTTTGGAAGGTTAGAAATGAATATTCGGCGGAGATGAGGGGGCTTTGGGAGAGAGGTTATACGGGGGATGGACTCTGGGGACAGGGGGTGCTATTGAAAGATGGTGCATTTATGGGAGATCAGCTAGGTGAAGGGGAGGTTTTGCCGGAACATTTGTGTGGTGGGACGTTCAGGTCGAGAGGGGGAGGGAAGAAGAGGAAGGCAAAGCCGAAGATTACATATAAAGAGCAGAAGGAGAGGAAGATTAGAAAGAAGTTTGGTGTGAACGGGGTGACTTGTGAGTATAGTTTCTTATACTCTTTAACGTTCCAGTCCATCCCTGCAACTTATATTGCACATACTAATTTCCATCAATTGCAGTGGGAGAAGACCTCACTACCAAGGCCGCCCTCGAAAAGGGCAAGCCCAATCTCTCCAAACCCAAAGTTGCCAGTAGTAAAAGAGGTCGAGATCTTCGTGCCGCAGCAGCATTAGCTCGTTTCGAAGTCAAAAAAGAAGAAGCGGATATTAAAGATGAAGATCTCGTTACTGATAGTGAAGCAGAGAGTATTGTTGATGATGAAATATACATCAAACCTGAACCAGATGACGACGCACTTGATCTTGATGGGAGTAGACTTGTGGACAAAAAAGGAAGGGGAATGGTTAAGGTTTGTGAAGACGAGGATAGAGATGATGAGGATGCAAAGAGGGAGTTTGAGGAGTTGAGAGGAATGGAGAGTATTGAGAGATATTTCAAACCGCATGGATCATTGAAGATTAAGCGGGAAGCAAAGGGGGAAGTGAAAGGGGAGGTGGAAGTGGAAGTGGAAGTGGAAGTGATACCCAACAGGGCTGGGTCTTCTTCAACATCACGGCAGCCGACTCAGGCTCATAATGTCGAGAAGAACGTACCCGCATCAAACACCACATCGATCGAGAAAAAACCACCTAAACCAAAACCCTCCTCGTCCGCTCCATCAACCTGCCCAATCTGCTCCCTCGAAAACCCACCCCTCTCCCTCACTTGCACCATATGCGCTCACGTCATCCATCCCGACCTCTTCCATGGTTCGTGGAAATGTCAGAGTGCGACTTGTAGAGGGGGCTTGTATGTTAATGCTGGGGATGTTGCGCTCTGTGGGGTTTGTGGTGGGAGGAAGGGGAAGGGGGGTTAGGGAAGGGGATTCCAATGCCCCACTTCCGCCATGTGATCTTTCAGAGGTGTGTATTACTTGGTCGATTGGACTCCAAGTTTAATCCCGGTGATATATTGAAGAAAGCACAAGCTCAGCAACTTATTTATCGATTTGAAACCCGTTGCAGTCCTGTTGGAGATCAATCGGGGGATGTCAAGGATTCACAAGATACAATTAAATCGAACATACGAAGTGGTACTAGAAAAACCTATGCAAGTCTTCCAAAATCCCCACCCTCTAGAACTCTGCCATTTTGTCCGGCAATCTAAGGGCCTCCAGAAGAGATATAACAGAAAAGGTGCTAAGAAGTATAAATCCTATTAGGACTCCGAAAGTGATTGATAAGAAAGCTGACAAGCTTAAAATAGTAATGGAGGGTCAACCGGAAATACAGGTCCGCCGCCACTTTCAAGCTTCAACATCTATGAGTCTCGCGCTCCCCCTCTTCTCGACCATCGACTTCTTCAATTCATTTCCAACATTCACTCACCTCCTTATCCGACACTATCATGAGTTATCGTCTCTTTTCCCATACAAATCCATGAGAGGTTTTCTTCTGAATTTGCCCTGCAGCAGCTGAAAACTTTTACAGGATTTTTCATTTGAATCGGAAATCTCTATTCACTACTCTAAACTCGAAAGTCTTCATTATCGCGAGAGCGATCATTCCTTTGAATAGAATTTCATTGGCCGGAATAGGAATACTTTTACAGCTCAGCTCCCTTCCCCTCGCCGTTGCATTATGCCAACCGTCATCATAGTGCATCTCAGTGGTCTTGGCTTCAGCTTTGCTCTCATACATGATGCATCACAATATGGCCAATTGAACAAAAAGTAGCTCACGATGCCGTTGTGACTGCTATCTACCTGCACCGCAGATACATTCCGTGTTGAGGGAGGGATTCCTTGCGTAATGAAGATAGTGATGTGCACTGTATGCCCTGTTTTGGGCAGATCTATCACATGAAGGGCTGACCAGAGCAAGTTATTATTAAATCTTTTACGATTTTAATAGCGCATGCATATATATTGCATAATGCATGTTGGAGAGCAAACAAAGTCTGGCTTTCAGCTCACTACTTTCTTTTAGATATCTTGGTTTTTTTTATATATTTTGATCTGAAACCACTTTTGTGACGCTTGTGCCGTAAAAGAGCTGTTTAGAACAGGGTCAAAAGAGTTCTTAGAATTTACTACTACTGACTATGCTACGAGAGAGATACTGATATATATACATCATACGCATAAGCACGTCACGTGCTCGACTAGCGAGCACGTGAGCCGCGACAGTGTGCACATGCGCCGGAACGTCTGCTATGCCAGCCGGGCGGCGGAAGCGTGACAACTTTTGATTTCCAATGCTGAATGCCTACTGTAACGTCATTGCTTCGTTGAGGATATATTCGTAGCTTGACTGCTTCGCTAGAAAATCTTTCAATTCAATCTCTTGCTCTTCCTGCCTTCAGTCAACCCAATAACTACTCTATCCCATTAATTTCAATATTTGATCTGATTACACTTTCAACGCACCATAACATTCTTCCGGAAATATCTTCATCATGAAGATTTCATCCTTCCTATTATCCATTGCTACCTTGGGAACAACTGGCTATGGGTTGGCGGCCAATGAAGTCACCAATGCCACTGCCTTTTCTTTGACCGTGAGCTCTTCATACCTCTTGTTTTTGAGTCCTGGTTTGGTTGCTGACCTACTTCAAGTATGCATATCCGTTGCTTGCCTATCTTCAACTGTCGAGACCTTATCTGGATCAGCATAGCGTTGGCTTCAATGCGTTTGACCATCAAACTGCATTGGTCGATCCGGAATTCCTCGATGTTGTACGCCCGAATGTCGATACTCTCTACTCAACCCTGATCGTCGATCTTTCCTCTCAGAATATTGAGCTTGGAATTCCTGAAGTTCCGGACGATCGATTTTACGTGTTCCCCTTCTATGATCTGTGAGTTTCCCCGACTTGTTATGGTGATGATGATGGAACTGATGAGGTTAGTTATGGAAATAATTTTGCCAATCTTGGTAGTATTGAGGGAACATCTCCTGGAAAGTACCTCATTCGACCTGCTTCTTCCCCTGATACCTGGGGTGTCGAGTTGACAGATGAAGATCCGGATTATCTGGGTTTTATCAACTTCCCTACTGCGTGGGGAGGTGTCTTTCTCAGGATTCTAATTTACAATAACGGCACTGATATCCCCAATGTTCAAGCTATTCAAAATCAAATCACGGTTACTACCGTCGACCGCAATAACCCTTCAATGATCGATGGTGCTCCTCCTTTGAAAAAGGTAATCAGCAACGACATACCCACCACAGCAGCGGCCTACGCTCCTGGAGATCTCGATAAAACACTCGCTATAGAGCTTTTAGAACTGTTAGCCTTCGTCAACCCATACGCACCCCCAGAATCGAGCGCTGCAGAGAAAACCCTCACGTCCAATCTTTCAATGACAGGAATAGCCCACGGCATATACACCGCACCCGACGGAGTAGACTTCCCAGAAGCCGTTCGGATCATCAACGAAACGAACATAAAAATGATGTCCGACCCCTCCAACTTCATCGTCTTCGCCAACAACTGGATCGTCGCCTCGGCCGAAAACTCAGGAAACTTCCAGGAGCACTACGACATGCGAGCCGAGGTCGCCTGGCTCGGATATCTCCAGCTGCGTTCAGATATTGCCATCTACCCCTACTACAACACCAGCGCGCTCTCACCCACGTGGAGCGATCTGCAAATCTCCCCCACAAGCTCCATCCTCTTTACCTTCTACGGAAAGCCGCCCGTCGAGGAATTCTGGTCCCTGACGCTCTACGGCGAAGACAGCTTCCTGATACCCAACGCCCCTGGCATCTACGCGCTCGGCGACCGCAGCAATCTCACCTACCCCAATTCGCAATTGGTATATGCAGACGGCAGCGCGCCAGATGACGACAGGGAATTTCAAATCTTGGTCCAAGCGTCCGATATTACACCGCCGAGCAATTGGACTTCGAATTGGCTGCCGGGTCCGGCGGGTGGAGGTCTGTTTCAGAATACTCTGAGGTACTATGGTCCGAAGAAGGAAATCGTCGATCTTTCTTATAAGCAGCCGTTGGTTAGTATCATCCCGGTTATTGTTGATGGAGAGGAGGGTGAGGCTGGGGATGGAATTTCTTTTGAAGGGGGAAAGGATGTTGATGGTCAGAAGGTTCTTATGTCTTCCCCGCTTGAACTTTGATGTGTGTCGATGGTTGATGAATTAAGGCGACTACTCGAGTATCTTGTTGGAGATTCTCTTCGGTACCGTTACGGACTCGTTGATCTTTCTTTTTTTTTCGTTTTCGGAAAGGAGAGAAGGATGGCTATTCTTGGCTCTGCATACTTGTATATATATATATAAATATATGCTTTATCACGTAGCTGTTGTACGTGCTCGAGTAGTATAAGGAACTAGCGAAATCTCGAAACCATACAAATAGCTTTCATGTATGTGATGATAGAGTATTGAGTATACTCGCACGAGTAGTAACTCTACTATTAGCCCTCGTACTACATGCCTAGCGGTAAATAAATGTATCTATCACCTGTACCTTAGTATGCGCAGAATTCCTCTTTCTCTCTTTCTCTCTTTCTCTCTTGGTATTTCGCTGTGGATGAGGATGAGGATGAGGATGAGGATATTTATAATATATATTTTCCTCCTCCTCCTCCTCCTCATACTCATACTCATCCTCCTCCTCATCCTCATCCTCATCCTCATCCTCATCCTCATCCTCATCCTCATCCTCATCCTCA